>CM040403.1:146226321-146253821 GCA_022702515.1 Ilyophis sp. 1 JC-2022 | reverse complement strand
AGTAATTGTTACTCACATTAAATTTTATACATGTTCTGTATATCCTTTCACATAACTACACTGAGAGAGATTTTTTAGCAGCACCATAGCAAGTTCTCTTGTGAAATGTTATCAAAAATGTTTAAAATTCTTTATCAACAGCAAGTACATTCATGCATTTGTGCATTTTATTTTAGCATATAGCAATAAACATTTAAATGAGAGCACAGAAAACAAACCAGGAAACAGTAACAATAATACTATTATTATTATTATTATTATTATTATTATTATTATTATTAATAATAAAAGCAATAGTATAGTGTTTAGGGCACTGGGCTTGTAACTGTGAGGTTATAGTTTTGATTCCCAGGTGGTACGTTGCTGATCTTGTACTCTTCAGTAAGATACTTAACCTGAAACTTTTCCGTTAGATACTTAACCTGAGATACTTAACTCTTCAGTAAGATACTTAACCTGAAACTCTTCAGTAAGATACTTAACCTGAAACTCTTCAGTTAGATACTTAACCTGAAACTCTTAGGTTAGATACATAACCTGAAACTCTTCAGTTAGATACTTAACCTGAAACTCTTCAGTAAGATACTTAACCTGAAACTCTTCAGTAAGATACTTAACCTGAAACTCTTCAGTAAGATACTTAACCTGAAACTCTTCAGTAAGATACTTAACCTGAAACTCTTCAGTTAGATACTTAACCTGAAACTCTTCCGTTAGATACTTAACCTGAGATACTTAACCTGAAACTCTTCAGTAAGATACTTAACCTGAAACTCTTCAGTAAGATACTTAACCTGAAACTCTTCAGTTAGATACTTAACCTGAAACTCTTAGGTTAGATATGTAACCTGAAACTCTTCAGTTAGATACTTAACCTGAAACTCTTCAGTTAGATACTTAACCTGAAACTCTTCAGTAAGATACTTAACCTGAAACTCTTCAGTAAGATACTTAACCTGAAACTCTTCAGTTAGATACGTAACCTGAAACTCTTCAGTTAGATACTTAACCTGAAACTCTTCAGTAAGATACTTAACCTGAAACTCTTCAGTTAGATACTTAACCTGAAACTCTTCAGTAAGATACTTAACTTGAAACTCTTCAGTAAGATACTTAACCTGAAACTCTTCAGTTAGGTACTTAACCTGAAACTCTTAGGTTAGATACGTAACCTGAAACTCTTCAGTTAGATACTTAACCTGAAACTCTTCAGTGAGATACTTAACCTGAAACTCTTCAGTAAGATACTTAACCTGAAACTCTTCAGTAAGATACTTAACCTGAAACTCTTCAGTAAGATACTTAACCTGAAACTCTTCAGTAAGATACTTAACCTGAAACCCTTCAGTTAGGTACTTAACCTGAAACTCTTAGGTTAGATACGTAACCTGAAACTCTTCAGTTAGATACTTAACCTGAAACTCTTCAGTGAGATACTTAACCTGAAACTCTTCAGTTAGGTACTTAACCTGAAACTCTTAGGTTAGATACGTAACCTGAAACTCTTCAGTTAGATACTTAACCTGAAACTCTTCAGTGAGATACTTAACCTGAAACTCTTCAGTAAGATACTTAACCTGAAACTCTTCAGTAAGATACTTAACCTGAAACTCTTCAGTAAGATACTTAACCTGAAACTCTTCAGTAAGATACTTAACCTGAAACCCTTCAGTTAGATACTTAACCTGAAACTCTTCAGTAAGATACTTAACCTGAAACCCTTCAGTTAGATACTTAACCTGAGATACTTAACCTGAAACTCTTCAGTAAGATACTTAACCTGAAACTCTTCAGTAAGATACTTACTGCTCAATATCTAAAATTTCATGGCGTATTTACGGCAGCCTCTGCTTTAACTTTTTTGCACTATTTGCAAATTTAACAATTGCATTCAGCTGCTTGCAGGGCTAATTCACTCAGGTGAAGCTAGTGAAGCAACACAAAAGGCCGGCTGTTGGCTTAATAATAGCTACAAATCAACTTAAACAGATCGCTACCTATTGCAATTTACCTCAGCTACACAATGACTACAAAGCGGTTCAATTACCTAATGCAGCTAAAACCCAATGAAAATAGATACTTAACCAATCCGACGGCAGATAATCGACACACGCTGTCTAGAGTGGGGCTAGAGGGCAGGTTTTAGGGTGCAGTCTAGAGTGGGGCTAGAGGGCAGGTTTTAGGGTACAGGTCGTAGAATGAGGATAGTAGGATGATAGGTTGTCATGCCTTCGCACACACATACAGTTTAAAAAAAAAAGAATATACTGGAAATGAGTAATTAATGTAAAAATGATGGGCAGTGAATGAAAAAAGGAGAAATTGAATATGAATGTGTTTTGAATATTGAGGTTGACCTCGGTCTGTACAGTAAGTCATCACTATTGTTATTATTATACATGTTTTACAGCTGTGTTCCAGGGGCTTGGTTTGATATCTGTATGAGGAAAAGCGTTATTGTTTGTTCGTTTACGCGCCTCAATGCTTCGTTTAGAAACCGCCAGACCCTGGCTGGGCACTCACGTGTGACAAACGAGGCGAAAGCAAAAGTGCTCATGCACTAGCCCACACATACACACACACACACACACACACATACCCACATACACACACACACACACACACATACACACACACATACCCACACACACACACACACACCCACATACCCACATACACACACACACATACCCACATACAACACATACCCACATACACACACACACAAACACACACATACCCACACACACACACACACCCACATACCCACATACCCACATACACACACACACTCACCCACACACACACACACACACAGGCATGTACGGTTAGTTACACAGACAAATGTACACACATTCATCTACACACACACATACACACACACACACACACACACACACACACATACACATAAGGGAGAGGCAGTGAAAAAGAGAAAAAGTCTGAAATAATAATTTCATAATAATATATATATTAAGAATTCATGAAGGGTACATGTCTGGTTTTTCATTTGATTTTAAAGCGTTACAGTTTTCAGTTTTGCAAAACTTCATACATCTCTTGTCAAAATCAAGCACTCTTTTCAAACATACACTCTCATCCCAAAATTAAATTTTTTCTTCAAATAATAAACACTAGTCAACAAATGAATACAAATTATAAATGCCAATTACACACTGGTGTAAAAACTGAAAGACACTATTACCATTATATTAGTTAGGCTTCAGTATTGTTTGAGTGTACTGGCCAACTCAAATATTGTTATTTTTTAATTTTTCCAAATTACAAAAATGTAGTGGAGAGTAAAATAAAAACAAACAGAAGAAAAGGAAAAAAATAAAAAAAATACTGGGAGTAAACAAAAAATGTAAATAAATTATTTTGCTCTCTGCTCTTGTACATGAGAATAGAATTTGGGCCTAAGTGTGCAGCATTACGGAATCCAGACCTAAGTGTGCAGCATTACGGAATCCCACCCTAAGTGTGCAGCATTACAGAATCCAGACCTAAGTGTGCAGCATTGCGGAATCCAGACCTAAGTGTGCAGCATTACAGAATCCAGACCTAAGTGTGCAGCATTACGGTATCCCGCCCTAAGTGTGCAGCATTACGGAATCCTGCCCTAAGTGTGCAGCATTACAGAATCCCGCCCTAAGTGTGCAGCATTACGGAATCCAGACCTAAGTGTGCAGCATTACGGAATCCAGACCTAAGTGTGCAGCATTACGGAATCCAGACCTAAGTGTGCAGCATTACGGAATCCCGCCCTAAGTGTGCAGCATTACGGAATCCCGCCCTAAGTGTGCAGCATTACAGAATCCAGACCTAAGTGTGCAGCATTACGGAATCCAGACCTAAGTGTGCAGCATTACGGAATCCAGACCTAAGTGTGCAGCATTACGGAATCCAGACCTAAGTGTGCAGCATTACGGAATCCCGCCCTAAGTGTGCAGCATTACGGAATCCAGACCTAAGTGTGCAGCATTACGGAATCCCGCCCTAAGTGTGCAGCATTACGGAATCCAGACCTAAGTGTGCAGCATTACGGAATCCCGCCCTAAGTGTGCAGCATTACGGAATCCCGCCCTAAGTGTGCAGCATTACGGAATCCAGACCTAAGTGTGCAGCATTACAGAATCCAGACCTAAGTGTGCAGCATTACGGAATCCCGCCCTAAGTGTGCAGCATTACAGAATCCCGCCCTAAGTGTGCAGCATTACGGAATCCAGACCTAAGTGTGCAGGACATTACCACCGTGCATATACACACACTAATACCACCGTGCACATACACACACAAATACCACTGTGCACATACACACACTAATACCACTGTGCACATACACACACTAATACCACTGTGCACATACACACACTAATACCACTGTGCACATACACACACTAATACCACTGTGCACATACACACACTAATACCACTGTGCACATACACACACTAATACCACTGTGCATATACACACACTAATACCACTGTGCACATACACACACTAATACCACTGTGCACATACACACACTAATACCACTGTGCACATACACACACTAATACCACTGTGTACATACACACACTAATAAACACAGTAACATACACACACAAATACACTAATACAAACCCTAATACACACATACAATGATACACACACTAATAAACATGCACCAATACACACACAATTACACTAATACAGACACTAATATAATAATACACAAATACATACACTAGCACACACAAGCATACATTCATTAATAAATACATACACTAGCACACACAAGCATACATTCATTAATAAATACATACACTAGCACACACAAGCATACATTAATTAATAAATAGACGCACATGCATACACATCACATCTGAGGTCAGTAAAAAGCCTTGTGCTGTGCCTCTTATTGACTGATCTCAGAACAGCTCCTGAAGTACCAGAACAGCAGGCACTGTGTTGCTCTGTGGTTGATGTTGGGTGGATGATGTCACAGAGTGGATGATGTCACAGGGTGGATGATGTCACAGAGTTGCTGTGCAGCTGCTGGATACTGTAGTGCCAGCACAGGTCACATGACTTTCGATCACCAGTGTGACTGTAGTGCCAGCACAGGTCTCATGACTTTAGATCACCAGTGTGACTGTAGTGCCAGCACAGGTCACATGACTTTCGATCACCAGTGTGACTGTAGTGCCAGCACAGGTCTCATGACTTTCGATCACCAGTGTGACTGTAGTGCCAGCACAGGTCTCATGACTTTCGATCACCAGTGTGACTGTAGTGCCAGCACAGGTCACATGACTTTCGATCACCAGTGTGACTGTAGTGCCAGCACAGGTCTCATGACTTTCGATCACCAGTGTGACTGTAGTGCCAGCACAGGTCTCATGACTTTCGATCACCAGTGTGACTGTAGTGCCAGCACAGGTCACATGACTTTCGATCACCAGTGTGACTGTAGTGCCAGCACAGGTCTCATGACTTTCGATCACCAGTGTGACTGTAGTGCCAGCACAGGTCTCATGACTTTCGATCACCAGTGTGACTGTAGTGCCAGCACAGGTCACATGACTTTAGATCACCAGTGTGACTGTAGTGCCAGCACAGGTCTCATGACTTTCGATCACCAGTGTGACTGTAGTGCCAGCACAGGTCACATGACTTTAGATCACCAGTGTGACTGTAGTGCCAGCACAGGTCTCATGACTTTCGATCACCAGTGTGACTGTAGTGCCAGCACAGGTCACATGACTTTCGATCACCAGTGTGACTGTAGTGCCAGCACAGGTCACATGACTTTTGATCACCAGTGTGACTGTAGTGCCAGCACAGGTCACATGAAATTAGATGGCCAGTGTGAGGAGCAGAGACTGTTGAACTGCAGGATTGGGTGTGGCCAGGTGGGTCACACAGGTGTGTCTGCCTGTTAAACCAGCTGGGGCAGTCCTAGGAAGAATGACAGTAAACAAACATTGGATCCCCTGGGAGTCACAACTGCACACAAAGAGTAAGATCACTGCTGTTTTATCCTCTAATCAGAAGAGTAAGATCACTGCTGTTTTATCCTCTAATCAGAAGAGTAAGATCACTGCTGTTTTATCCTCTAATCAGAAGCAAAGATAAGGACACACTTCTTGAGTGAAGTGAATAGTCTTCAATTACTTTTATCTTGAGCAGGTTTATAGATTGTGGAGAATAAGTGCTGTGGCTCAGGAGGTAGAGCGGGTCGTCCGCTGATCGCAGGGTCGGCGGTTCGATCCCCGGCTCTTCCTGTCCACATGTCGAAGTGTCCTTGGGCAAGACACTGAACCCCAAATTGCTCCCAATGAGCAGGCTAGCACCTTGCATGGCAGCTGCCGCCATTGGTGTGTGAATGTGTGTGTGAACGGGTGAGTGAGAGGCCATTGTAAAGCGCTTTGGATAAAGGCGCTATATAAGTGCAGTCCATTTACCATTTACCATTTAATTTGAGGCAGAATTTCCATCCCTGCAAAACACAGGAAGAGTGTTTCAGCCACTAAGAGATCCATTAATTATGTGGCAAGGTGATCAAGTTGAACATCTGCAGTAATCTCAGCTAATGCCCATGTCACCCCAAACTTTCTTACACCCCCAACTCTCTCACAAACCCCAAACTTTCCCACACTCCCCAAACTCTTTCACAGTCCCCAAACTTTCTCACACTTCCCAAACTCTCTCACGCTTCCCAAACTCTCTCACACTCCCCAAACTCTCTCACACACCCCAAACTCTCTCACACACCCCAAACTCTTTCACAGTCCCCAAACTTTCCCACACTCCCCAAACTCTCTCACACACCCCAAACTTTCTCACACTCCCCAAACTCTCTCACACTTCCCAAACTCTCTCTCACTCCCCAAACTCTCTCACACACCCCAAACTTTCTCACACTCCCCAAACTCTTTCACAGTCCCCAAACTTTCCCACACTCCCCAAACTCTCTCACACACCCCAAACTTTCTCACACTCCCCAAACTCTCTCACACACCCCAAACTCTCTCACACTCCCCAAACTCTCTCACACACCCCAAACTTTCTCACACACCCCAAACTTTCTCACACTCCCCAAACTCTCTCACACTTCCCAAACTCTCTCTCACTCCCCAAACTCTCTCACACTTCCCAAACTCTCTCTCACTCCCCAATCTCTCTCACACTTCCCAAACTCTCTCTCACTCCCCAAACTCTCTCTCACTCCCCAAACTCTCTCACACACCCCAAACTTTCTCACACTCCCCAAACTCTTTCACAGTCCCCAAACTCTTTCACACTCCCCAAACTCTCTCTCACACACCCCAAACTCTCTCACACTCCCCAAACTCTCTCACACACCCCCAAACTTTCTCACACACCCCAAACTTTCTCACACTCCCCAAACTCTCTCACACTTCCCAAACTCTCTCTCACTCCCCAATCTCTCTCACACTTCCCAAACTCTCTCTCACTCCCCAAACTCTCTCACACTTCCCAAACTCTCTCTCACTCCCCAAACTCTCTCACACACCCCAAACTTTCTCACACTCCCCAAACTCTTTCACAGTCCCCAAACTCTTTCACACTCCCCAAACTCTCTCACACACACCCCAAACTCTCTCACACTCCCCAAACTCTCTCACACTCCCCAAACTCTCTCACACTCCCCAAACTCTTTCACACTCCCCAAACTTTCTCACACTCCCCAAACTCTCTCACACTCCCCAAACTTTCTCACACTCCCCAAACTCTTTCACACTCCCCAAACTCTTTCACACTCCCCAAACTCTCTCACACTCCCCAAACCTTCTCACACTCCCCAAACTCTCTCACACTCCCCAAACTCTCTCACACTCCTCAAACTTTCTCACACTCCCCAAACTCTCTCACACTCCCCAAACTTTCTCACACTCCCCAAACTCTCTTACACTCCCCAAACTTTCTCACACTCCCCAAACTTTCTCACACTCCCCAAACTCTCTCACACTCCCCAAACTCTCTCACACTCCCCAAACTCTCTCACACTCCCCAAACCTTCTCACACTCCCCAAACTCTCTCACACTCCCCAAACTCTCTCACACTCCCCAAACTTTCTCACACTCCCCAAACTCTCTCACACTCCCCAAACTTTCTCACACTCCCCAAACTCTCTCACACTCCCCAAACTTTCTCACACTCCCCAAACTCTCTCACACTCCCCAAACTCTCTCACACTCCCCAAACTCTCTCACACTCCCCAAACTTTCTCACACTCCCCAAACTCTTTCACAGTCCCCAAACTCTTTCACACTTCCCAAACTCTCTCTCACTCCCCAAACTCTCTCACACTCCCCAAACTCTTTCACACTCCCCAAACTTTCTCACACTCCCCAAACTCTCTCACACTCCCCAAACTTTCTCACACTCCCCAAACTCTTTCACACTCCCCAAACTTTCTCAAACTCCCCAAACTCTTTCACACTCCCCAAACTTTCTCACACTCCCCAAACTCTCTCACACTCCCCAAACTTTCTCACACTCCCCAAACTCTCTCACACACCCCAAACTCTTTCACACTTCCCAAACTCTCTCACACTCCCCAAACTCTCTCACACTCCCCAAACTCTCTCTCACTCCCCAAACTCTTTCACACTCCCCAAACTCTCTCACACTCCCCAAACTCTTTCACACTTCCCAAACTCTCTCTCACTCCCCAAACTCTTTCACACTCCCCAAACTCTCTCACACACCCCAAACTTTCTCACACACCCCAAACTCTCTCACACTCCCCAAACTCTCTCTCACTCCCCAAACTTTTTCACACTCCCCAAACTCTCTCACACACCCAAAACGCTTTCACACTCCCCAAACTCTCTCACACTCCCCAAAGTCTTTCACACTTCCCAAACTCTCTCTCACTCCCCAAACTCTCTCACACTCCCCAAACTCTTTCACACTTCCCAAACTCGCTCTCACTCCCCAAACTTTCCCACACTCCCCAAACTCTTTCACACTCCCCAAACTCTCTCACACTCCCCAAACTTTCTCACACTCCCCAAACACTTTCACACTCCCCAAACTCTCTCACACTCCCCAAACTCTTTCACACTTTCCAAACTCTCTCACACACCCCAAACTCTCTCACACTCCCCAAACTCTCTCACACACCCCAAACTCTCACACTCCCCAAACTCTCTCACACTCCCCAAACTTTCTCACACTCCCCAAACTCTCTCACACTCCCCAAACTCTCTCACACACCCCACACTCTCTAACACTCCCCACACTCTCTCACACTCCCCAAACTCTCTCACTCCCCAAACTCTCTCACACTCCCCAAACTCTTTCACACTTCCCAAACTCTCTCTCACTCCCCAAACTCTTTCACACTCCCCAAACTCTCTCACACTCCCCAAACTCTTTCACACTTCCCAAACTCTCTCTCACTCCCCAAACTTTCCCACACTCCCCAAACTCTTTCACACTCCCCAAACTCTCTCACACTCACAAAACTTTCTCACACTCCCCAAACTCTTTCACACTCCCCAAACTCTCTCACACTCCCCAAACTCTCTCACACTCCCCAAACTTTCTCACTCTCCCCAAACTCTCACACTCCCCAAACTCTCTCACACTCCCCAAAATCTTTCACACTCCCCAAACTTTCTCACACTTCCCAAACTCTCTCACACACCCCAAACTCTTTCACACTTTCCAAACTCTCTCACACACCCCAAACTCTCACACTCCCCAAACTCTCTCACACTCCCCAAACTTTCTCACTCTCCCCAAACTCTCACACTCTCCAAACTCTCTCACACTCCCCAAAATCTTTCTCACTCCCCAAACTCTCTCACACTCCCCAAACTCTCTCACACACCCCAAACTCTCACACTCCCCAAACTCTCTCACACTCCCCAACCTCTCTCACACTCCCCAAACCCTCTCACACACCCCACACTCTCACACTCCCCACACTCTTTCACACTCCCCAAACTCTCTCACTCCCCAAACTCTCTCACACTCCCCAAACTCTCTCACACACCCCAAACTCTTTCACACTCCCCAAACTCTCTCTCACTCCCCAAACTCTCTCACACTCCCCAAACTCTCTCACACTCCCCAAACTCTCTCACACACCCCAAACTCTCACACTCCCCAAACTCTCTCACACTCCCCAAACTCTCTCACACTCCCCAAACTCTTTCACACTTCCCAAACTCTCTCTCACTCCCCAAACTTTCCCACACTCCCCAAACTCTTTCACACTCCCCAAACTCTCTCACACTCACAAAACTTTCTCACACTCCCCAAAATCTTTCACACTCCCCAAACTCTCTCACACTCCCCAAAATCTTTCACACTCCCCAAACTTTCTCACACTTCCCAAACTCTCTCACACACCCCAAACTCTTTCACACTTTCCAAACTCTCTCACACACCCCAAACTCTCACACTCCCCAAACTCTCTCACAGTCCCCAAACTTTCTCACACACCCCAAACTCTCACACTCCCCAAACTCTCTCACACTCCCCAAACTCTCTCACTCCCGAAACTCTCTCACACTCCCCAAACTCTCTCACACACCCCAAACTCTCTCACACTCCCCAAACTCTCTAACACACACCCCCAAACTTTCTCACACAACCCAAACTCTATAACACTCCCCAAACTCTCTCGCACTTCCCAAACTCTCTCTCACTCCCCAATCTCTCTCACACTTCCCAAACTCTCTCTCACTCCCCAAACTCTCTCACACTTCCCAAACTCTCTCTCACTCCCCAAACTCTCTCACACACCCCAAACTTTTTCACACTCCCCAAACTCTCTTACACACACCCCAAACTCTCTCACACTCCCCAAACTCTCTCACACTCCCCAAACTCTCTCACACACCCCAAACTCTCTCACACTCCCCAAACTCTCTCACACACCCCCAAACTTTCTCACACACCCCAAACTTTCTCACACTCCCCAAACTCTCTCGCACTTCCCAAACTCTCTCTCACTCCCCAATCTCTCTCACACTTCCCAAACTCTCTCTCACTCCCCAAACTCTCTCACACTTCCCAAACTCTCTCTCACTCCCCAAACTCTCTCACACACCCCAAACTTTTTCACACTCCCCAAACTCTCTTACACACACCCCAAACTCTCTCACACTCCCCAAACTCTCTCACACTCCCCAAACTCTCTCACACACACCAAACTCTTTCACACTCCCCAAACTTTCTCACACTCCCCAAACTCTCTCACACTCCCCAAACTTTCTCACACTCCCCAAACTCTTTCACACTCCCCAAACTCTTTCACACTCCCCAAACTCTCTCACACTCCCCAAACCTTCTCACACTCCCCAAACTCTCTCACACTCCCCAAACTCTCTCACACTCCTCAAACTTTCTCACACTCCCCAAACTCTCTCACACTCCCCAAACTTTCTCACACTCCCCAAACTCTCTTACACTCCCCAAACTTTCTCACACTCCCCAAACTTTCTCACACTCCCCAAACTCTCTCACACTCCCCAAACTCTCTCACACTCCCCAAACTCTCTCACACTCCCCAAACCTTCTCACACTTTCCAAACTCTCTCACACTCCCCAAACTCTCTCACACTCCCCAAACTTTCTCACACTCCCCAAACTCTCTCACACTCCCCAAACTCTCTCACACTCCCCAAACTTTCTCACACTCCCCAAACTCTCTCACACTCCCCAAACTCTCTCACACTCCCCAAACTCTCTCACACTCCCCAAACTTTCTCACACTCCCCAAACTCTTTCACAGTCCCCAAACTCTTTCACACTTCCCAAACTCTCTCTCACTCCCCAAACTCTCTCACACTCCCCAAACTCTTTCACACTCCCCAAACTTTCTCACACTCCCCAAACTCTCTCACACTCCCCAAACTTTCTCACACTCCCCAAACTCTTTCACACTCCCCAAACTTTCTCAAACTCCCCAAACTCTTTCACACTCCCCAAACTTTCTCACACTCCCCAAACTCTCTCACACTCCCCAAACTTTCTCACACTCCCCAAACTCTCTCACACACCCCAAACTCTTTCACACTTCCCAAACTCTCTCACACACCCCAAACTCTCTCACACTCCCCAAACTCTCTCTCACTCCCCAAACTCTTTCACACTCCCCAAACTCTCTCACACTCCCCAAACTCTTTTACACTTCCCAAACTCTCTCTCACTCCCCAAACTCTTTCACACTCCCCAACCTCTCTCACACACCCCAAACTTTCTCACACACCCCAAACTCTCTCAAACTCCCCAAACTCTCTCTCACTCCCCAAACTTTTTCACACTCCCCAAACTCTCTCACACACCCAAAACGCTTTCACACTCCCCAAACTCTCTCACACTCCCCAAAGTCTTTCACACTTCCCAAACTCTCTCTCACTCCCCAAACTCTCTCACACTCCCCAAACTCTTTCACACTTCCCAAACTCGCTCTCACTCCCCAAACTTTCCCACACTCCCCAAACTCTTTCACACTCCCCAAACTCTCTCACACTCCCCAAACTTTCTCACACTCCCCAAACACTTTCACACTCCCCAAACTCTCTCACACTCCCCAAACTCTTTCACACTTTCCAAACTCTCTCACACACCCCAAACTCTCTCACACTCCCCAAACTCTCTCACACTCCCCAAACTTTCTCACTCTCCCCAAACTCTCACACTTCCCAAACTCTCTCACACTCCCCAAAATCTTTCTCACTCCCCAAACTCTATCACACTCCCCAAACTCTCTCACACACCCCAAACTCTCACACTCCCCAAACTCTCTCACACTCCCCAAACTCTCTCACACTCCCCAAACTCTCTCACACACCCCACACTCTCTAACACTCCCCACACTCTCTCACACTCCCCAAACTCTCTCACTCCCCAAACTCTCTCACACTCCCCAAACTCTTTCACACTTCCCAAACTCTCTCTCACTCCCCAAACTCTTTCACACTCCCCAAACTCTCTCACACTCCCCAAACTCTTTCACACTTCCCAAACTCTCTCTCACTCCCCAAACTTTCCCACACTCCCCAAACTCTTTCACACTCCCCAAACTCTCTCACACTCACAAAACTTTCTCACACTCCCCAAACTCTTTCACACTCCCCAAACTCTCTCACACTCCCCAAACTCTCTCACACTCCCCAAACTTTCTCACTCTCCCCAAACTCTCACACTCCCCAAACTCTCTCACACTCCCCAAAATCTTTCACACTCCCCAAACTTTCTCACACTTCCCAAACTCTCTCACACACCCCAAACTCTTTCACACTTTCCAAACTCTCTCACACACCCCAAACTCTCACACTCCCCAAACTCTCTCACACTCCCCAAACTTTCTCACTCTCCCCAAACTCTCACACTCTCCAAACTCTCTCACACTCCCCAAAATCTTTCTCACTCCCCAAACTCTCTCACACTCCCCAAACTCTCTCACACACCCCAAACTCTCACACTCCCCAAACTCTCTCACACTCCCCAACCTCTCTCACACTCCCCAAACTCTCTGACACTCCCCAAACTCTCTCACACACCCCACACTCTCACACTCCCCACACTCTTTCACACTCCCCAAACTCTCTCACTCCCCAAACTCTCTCACACTCCCCAAACTCTCTCACACACCCCAAACTCTTTCACACACCACAAACTATCTATCACTCCCCAAACTCTTTCACACTCCCCAAACTCTCTCACACTCCCCAAACTCTCTCACACACCCCAAACTCTCACACTCCCCAAAATCTCTCACACTCCCCAAACTCTCTCACACTCCCCAAACTCTTTCACACTTCCCAAACTCTCTCTCACTCCCCAAACTTTCCCACACTCCCCAAACTCTTTCACACTCCCCAAACTCTCTCACACTCACAAAACTTTCTCACACTCCCCAAACTCTTTCACACTCCCCAAACTCTCTCACACTCCCCAAAATCTTTCACACTCCCCAAACTTTCTCACACTTCCCAAACTCTCTCACACACCCCAAACTCTTTCACACTTTCCAAACTCTCTCACACACCCCAAACTCTCACACTCCCCAAACTCTCTCACACTCCCCAAACTTTCTCACTCTCCCCAAACTCTCACACTCTCCAAACTCTCTCACACTCCCCAAAATCTTTCTCACTCCCCAAACTCTCTCACACTCCCCAAACTCTCTCACACACCCCAAACTCTCACACTCCCCAAACTCTCTCACACTCCCCAACCTCTCTCACACTCCCCAAACTCTCTCACACTCCCCAAACTCTCTCACACACCCCACACTCTCTCACACTCCCCACACTCTTTCACACTCCCCAAACTCTCTCACACACCCAAAACGCTTTCACACTCCCCAAACTCTCTCACACTCCCCAAAGTCTTTCACACTCCCCACACTCTCTCACACTCCCCACACTCTTTCACACTCCCCAAACTCTCTCACACACCCAAAACGCTTTCACACTCCCCAAACTCTCTCACACTCCCCAAACTCTCTCACACACCCCACACTCTCTCACACTCCCCACACTCTTTCACACTCCCCAAACTCTCTCACTCCCCAAACTCTCTCACACTCCCCAAACTCTTTCACACTCCCCAAACTCTCTCTCACTCCCCAAACTCTTTCACACTCCCCAAACTCTCTCACACTCCCCAAACTATCTCACACACCCCAAACTCTGACACTCCCCAAACTCTCTCACACTCCCCAAACTCTCTCACTCCCCAAACTCTCTCACACTCCCCAAAGTCTCTCACACACCCCAAACTCTTTCACACTCCCCAAACTCTCTCTCACTCCCCAAACTCTTTCACACTCCCCAAACTCTCTCACACTCCCCAAACTCTCTCACACACCCCAAACTCTTTCACACTCCCCAAACTCTCTCACACTCCCCAAACTTTCTCTCACACCCCAAACTCTCACACTCCCCAAACTCTCTCACACTCCCCAAACTCTCTCACACTCCCCAAACTCTCTCACACTCCCCAAACTTTCTCTCACACCCCAAACTCTCACACTCCCCAAACTCTCTCACACACCCCAAACTCTCTCACACACCCCAAACTCTCACACTCCCCAAACTTTCTCTCACACCCCAAACTCTCACACTCCCCAAACTCTCTCACACTCCCCAAACTCTCTCACACTCCCCAAACTCTCTCACACTCCCCAAACTCTTTCACACTCCCCAAACTCTCTCACACTCCCCAAACTTTCTCTCACACCCCAAACTCTCACACTCCCCAAACTCTCTCACACTCCCCAAACTCTCTCACACACCCCAAACTCTCACACTCCCCAAACTTTCTCACACTCCCCAAACTCTCTCACTCCCCAAACTCTCTCACACTCCCCAAACTCTCTCACACTCCCCAAACTTTCTCACACACCCCAAACTATCTCTCACACCCCAAACCCTCCCTCCCTGCATGCTGTGTTCCACTGTAACAAAGTTTTGCTTCTGGCATCCAGATTAGCAGCAGCTCTGTTCTGCTTTTCAGGGAGGAGGCTGAGAGTGATTGTGACCAGATCACTGCTGAGAATTAGGAGGGTGCGGAAACACACGCGCGCACACACACACACACACACACACGTACACACACGTACATGCGTTCCACTTCCGAACACTCACTGACCGAAAGACTGCCCCCGGCCTGTCTGCCTGCATGCTAACTGGCCAGCCCAGGATCTGTGTGATATTAGAATGTGGCCAAGACCAAATATTATTCCCGTTCCCTGGCCCCTCTCCCCTCACTTTGCAAGCATTGTGCGAGAAATCCTGAAAAATCCTGAAAAATCCTGCACAACTCTTTCCAAACTAGTGAGGATGTCATTTGTAATATGTCTCGCTCTTGTACCATATATGCTCTATGTCTTGTACTACAAGTTGTAGTTTATACTTCCACTTTACTTCCTGAAATTGTCGGATGAGGGGCGGCAGTGTGGTATAATGGTTAAGGAACTGTGTTTGTAACCGAAAGGTTGCAAGTTCGATTCCCAGGTCGGATGCTGCCGTTGTACCCTTGAGCAAGGTACTTCACCTGCATTGCTTCAGTATATATCCAGTATAATGGATACTATGTATAAATGCAAAAGAAATGCTGTGTAAGTCGCTCTGGATAAGAGCGTCTGCTAAATTCCTATAATGTAATGTAATGTAATGGATGAGTGTACAGTTCTGTAGATGAGTGTGCTCCTGAATCCCCTCAACAAAAACCTGAAATAAGGGTTTCATCCGGGGATTTTAAGTGCCCCCATTTGTGAGACAAAAGTCAGCCACAAAACTTTTTGACAAAGCTGACTCAAATATGTGCCCTCAAAAAGGTGAAGGGATCGTATTCTGTCATGGCCTGTGTGTAGCTGCCTGCCTGCTAACTGGATGCTAGCCAGGATCTGTGTTCACAAAGTGTGTGTAAATGGTAAATGGACTGCACTTATATAGCGCCTTTATCCAAAGCGCTTTACAATGGCCTCTCACTCACCCGTTCACACACATTCACACACCAATGGTGGCAGCCACCATGCAAGGCGCTAACCTGCTCATTGGGAGCAATTTGGGGTTCTGTGTCTTGCCCAAGGACACTTCGACATGTGGACAGGAGGAGCTGGGGATCGAACCACCAACCCTGCGATCAGCGGACGACCCGCTCTACCTCCTGAGCCACAGCCGCCCCATGTGTAGCTGCCTGCATGCTAACTGGATGCTAGCCAGCATCTGTGTTCACATAGTGTGTGTAGTAGCCTGCATGCTAGCTGGATGCTAGCCAGCATCTGTGTTCACAGAGTGTGTGTAGTAGTCTACATGCTAGCTGGATGCTAGCCAGGATCTGTGTTCACAGAGTGTGTGTAGTAGCCTGCATGCTAGCTGGATGCTAGCCAGGATCTGTGTTCACAGAGTGTGTGTAGTAGCCTGCATGCTAGCTGGATGCTAGCCAGGATCTGTGTTCACAGAGTGTGTGTAGTAGTCTACATGCTAGCTGGATGCTAGCCAGCATCTGTGTTCACATAGTGTGTGTAGTAGTCTACATGCTAGCTGGATGCTAGCCAGGATCTGTGTTCACAGAGTGTGTGTAGTAGCCTGCATGCTAGCTGGATGCTAGCCAGGATCTGTGTTCACATAGTGTGTGCAGTAGTCTACATGCTAGCTGGATGCTAGCCAGGATCTGTGTTCACATAGTGTGTGTAGTAGCCTGCATGCTAGCTGGATGCTAGCCAGGATCTGTGTTCACAGAGTGTGTGTAGTAGCCTGCATGCTAGCTGGATGCTAGCCAGCATCTGTGTTCACATAGTGTGTGTAGTAGTCTACATGCTAGCTGGATGCTAGCCAGGATCTGTGTTCACAGAGTGTGTGTAGTAGCCTGCATGCTAGCTGGATGCTAGCCAGCATCTGTGTTCACATAGTGTGTGTAGTAGTCTACATGCTAGCTGGATGCTAGCCAGGATCTGTGTTCACAGAGTGTGTGTAGTAGCCTGCATGAAAGCTGGATGCTAGCCAGCATCTGTGTTCACAGAGTGTGTGTAGTAGTCTACATGCTAGCTGGATGCTAGCCAGGATCTGTGTTCACAGAGTGTGTGTAGTAGCCTGCATGCTAGCTGGATGCTAGCCAGCATCTGTGTTCACAGAGTGTGTGTAGTAGTCTACATGCTAGCTGGATGCTAGCCAGGATCTGTGTTCACAGAGTGTGTGTAGTAGCCTGCATGCTAGCTGGATGCTAGCCAGCATCTGTGTTCACATAGTGTGTGTAGTAGTCTACATGCTAGCTGGATGCTAGCCAGGATCTGTGTTCACATAGTGTGTGTAGTAGCCTGCATGCTAGCTGGATGCTAGCCAGGATCTGTGTTCACATAGTGTGTGCAGTAGTCTACATGCTAGCTGGATGCTAGCCAGGATCTGTGTTCACAGAGTGTGTGTAGTAGCCTGCATGAAAGCTGGATGCTAGCCAGCATCTGTGTTCACAGAGTGTGTGTAGTAGTCTACATGCTAGCTGGATGCTAGCCAGGATCTGTGTTCACAGAGTGTGTGTAGTAGCCTGCATGCTAGCTGGATGCTAGCCAACATCTGTGTTCACAGAGTGTGTGTAGTAGTCTACATGCTAGCTGGATGCTAGCCAGGATCTGTGTTCACAGAGTGTGTGTAGTAGCCTGCATGCTAGCTGGATGCTAGCCAGCATCTGTGTTCACATAGTGTGTGTAGTAGTCTACATGCTAGCTGGATGCTAGCCAGGATCTGTGTTCACATAGTGTGTGTAGTAGCCTGCATGCTAGCTGGATGCTAGCCAGGATCTGTGTTCACATAGTGTGTGTAGTAGCCTGCATGCTAGCTGGATGCTAGCCAGGATCTGTGTTCACATAGTGTGTGCAGTAGTCTACATGCTAGCTGGATGCTAGCCAGCATCTGTGTTCACAGAGTGTGTGTAGTAGCCTGCATGCTAGCTGGATGCTAGCCAGCATCTGTGTTCACAGGGTGTGTGTAGTAGTCTACATGCTAGCTGGATGCTAGCCAGGATCTGTGTTCACAGAGTGTGTGTAGTAGCCTGCATGCTAGCTGGATGCTAGCCAGCATCTGTGTTCACATAGTGTGTGTAGTAGTCTACATGCTAGCTGGATGCTAGCCAGCATCTGTGTTCACAGAGTGTGTGTAGTAGTCTACATGCTAGCTGGATGCTAGCCAGCATCTGTGTTCACAGAGTGTGTGTAGTAGTCTACATGCTAGCTGGATGCTAGCCAGCATCTGTGTTCACAGAGTGTGTGTAGTAGCCTGCATGCTAGCTGGATGCTAGCCAGCATCTGTGTTCACAGGGTGTGTGTAGTAGTCTACATGCTAGCTGGATGCTAGCCAGGATCTGTGTTCACAGAGTGTGTGTAGTAGCCTGCATGCTAGCTGGATGCTAGCCAGGATCTGTGTTCACAGAGTGTGTGTAGTAGTCTACATGCTAGCTGGATGCTAGCCAGGATCTGTGTTCACATAGTGTGTGTAGTAGCCTGCATGCTAGCTGGATGCTAGCCAGCATCTGTGTTCACATAGTGTGTGTAGTAGTCTACATGCTAGCTGGATGCTAGCCAGGATCTGTGTTCACATAGTGTGTGTAGTAGCCTGCATGCTAGCTGGATGCTAGCCAGGATCTGTGTTCACATAGTGTGTGTAGTAGCCTGCATGCTAGCTGGACACTAGCCAGGATCTGTGCTGCCTGTACAGTGTGTGTAGTTTTTCATGTCAGAAAGAGAGTATTTAGCTTATAGGGGATAATCTGCTCTTTCTAAAGAGGATTGGAGACTCTTCCAGAGTTTGATTAGTTCTCCTCCCATTTTTATGTCAGATGGCAAATTCATAGGTAATCACCTCCAGCAGTCTCCTCTCTCTGCTCCTGATGAATTGTGGGTAAACAGTGTGGCATGGTGTTGCCAATACTTTTTTTGGTAACACTTTACATTAAGTTGCACCTATACCTGTGTAGTTAAATCGCTTTACATTAAGTTGCACCTATACCTGTGTAGTTAAATCGCTTTACATTAAGATGCACCTATACCTGTGTAGTTAAATCGCTTTACATTAAGTTGCACCTATACCTGTGTAGTTAAATCGCTTTACATTAAGTTGCACCTATACCTGTGTAGTTAAATCGCTTTACATTAAGTTGCACCTATACCTGTGTAGTTAAATCGCTTTACATTAAGTTGCACCTATACCTGTGTAGTTAAATCGCTTTACATTAAGTTGCACCTATACCTGTGTAGTTAAATCGCTTTACATTAAGTTGCACCTATACCTGTGTAGTTAAATCGCTTTACATTAAGTTGCACCTATACCTGTGTAGTTAAATCGCTTTACATTAAGTTGCACCTATACCTGTGTAGTTAAATCGCTTTACATTAAGTTGCACCTATACCTGTGTAGTTAAATCGCTTTACATTAAGTTGCACCTATACCTGTGTAGTTAAATCGCTTTACATTAAGTTGCACCTATACCTGTGTAGTTAAATCGCTTTACATTAAGTTGCACCTATACCTGTGTAGTTAAATCGCTTTACATTAAGTTGCACCTATACCTGTGTAGTTAAATCGCTTTACATTAAGTTGCACCTATACCTGTGTAGTTAAATCGCTTTACATTAAGTTGCACCTATACCTGTGTAGTTAAATCGCTTTACATTAAGTTGCACCTATACCTGTGTAGTTAAATCGCTTTACATTAAGTTGCACCTATACCTGTGTAGTTAAATCGCTTTACATTAAGTTGCACCTATACCTGTGTAGTTAAATCGCTTTACATTAAGTTGCACCTATACCTGTGTAGTTAAATCGCTTTACATTAAGTTGCACCTATACCTGTGTAGTTAAATCGCTTTACATTAAGTTGCACCTATACCTGTGTAGTTAAATCGTAACTAATTTGGGAACAAGAGGTTATTACTGAGTAACTCCAATGTAGGTTGGACAAATAAACCTTGCCTGTTAATTTCACCATGTGTCTTGATGATATGGAATGATTTAATTTCAGCAGGAGAGATGTAACAGGGCTGGCCTTGTTTCACATGTGTAATTAAGTATACCACTCACTGCTGTTCCATGTTTCCTCCATTGGACTTACTCTGTAATAACCTTGTGTTACCACATTGGTTACAATTTAACTACACAGGTATAGGTGCAACTTAATGTAAAGTGTTACCCCTTTTTTATCATTTTTTCAGATACATGTAACATTGTAGCAAGAGACTTAATTGTGTACCCTCTCATGCACACACACACACACACACTCAAACATGTAGCATACACACATACAAACACACACACAAACCTAACATGAATTGTCATTTTATTATAGTTTCTCTATCATTTTCCTTTATTGTACAATGTTCTTGAAATTGCATTTATAATCCATGTTGTACATGTTTTAGTCCTGCAGCCCAGGCTTTGGTAATAGAATACAGGCCTGTATTTGTAAGAGAGTGAGAGAGAGAGGGTGATAGAGCGAATGAGGGTGAGAGGGTGATGGAGTCAAAAAGGGTAAGAGGCTGAGAGAGTGAGAGGGTGAGGATCACACCCGTGTGCTGGCCTTAGCTGGTTGTGAGTCAGAGCAGAAAGCCGCTATGTGAGTCAGAGCAGAAAGCCACTGTGTGAGTCAGAGCAGAAAGCCACTGTGTGAGTCAGAGCAGAAAGCCGCTATGTGAGTCAGAGCAGAAAGCCGCTATGTGAGTCAGAGCAGAAAGCCACTGTGTGAGTCAGAGCAGAAAGCCACTGTGAGTCAGAGTAGAAAACCGCTGTGAGTCAGTGCAGAAAGCCGCTGTGTTTAGTTACAGCACTGCGTCGCACGCGCTCTGACAGCAGAGGTTGACATGTTACTTTCAAGGGTGCTGGAGCAGCAACGCACCAGCGGGCTCCTTTATCTCCTAAAGCAGGCTGAGTCTCATGAACATCATTCAGAGCTACAGTCAGGCCCCATAATGCTGACATCATTCCCCTGACTCACAGAAACCTGTTCAATCACACACTTGTATGCATGAACATCCATGCTAAAGTGCTAAACCTCCTCCCACTATTTTGCAAAATTACATACGGACATCAATTTAGCATATTCATTCAGGCTAACCCGCAAAAAAACCAAAAAATCCACATATCTTTACATTTTAACACACACAGTCATTTTTTGCACCTTGTTAGTTGATCACCTCGGACAATTTTTTGCGGGTGGTAACAGTTTTGCACGTGATTTTTTACACTTAATGTGAAGAGTTAATCTCTGGCACAGCCCTGCCTCTGTGGAGGGTACTCTTAATGTGAAGAGGACTCTTAATGTGAAGAGTTAATCTCTGGCACAGCCCTGCCTCTGTGGAGAGGACTCTTAATGTGAAGAGTTAATTTCTGGCTCAGCCCTGTCTCTGTGGAGGGGACTCTTAATGTGAAGAGTTAATTTCTGGCACAGCCCTGCCTCTGTGGAGGGGACTCTTAATGTGAAGAGTTAATCTCTGGCACAGCCCTGCCTCTGTGGAGGGGACTCTTAATGTGAAGAGTTAATCTCTGGCACAGCCCTGCCTCTGTGGAGGGGACTCTTACTGTGAAGAGTTAATCTCTGGCACAGCCCTGCCTCTGTGGAGGGGACACTTAATGTGAAGAGTTAATCTCTGGCACAGCCCTGCCTCTGTGGAGGGGACTCTTAATGTGAAGAGTTAATCTCTGGCACAGCCCTGCCTCTGTGGAGGGTACTCTTAATGTGAAGAGTTAATCTCTGGCACAGCCCTGCCTCTGTGGAGAGGACTCTTAATGTGAAGAGTTAATCTCTGGCACAGCCCCGCCTCTGTGGAGGGTACTCTTAATGTGAAGAGTTAATCTCTGGCACAGCCCTGCCTCTGTGGAGAGGACTCTTAATGTGAAGAGTTAATCTCTGGCACAGCCCTGCCTCTGTGGAGGGGACTCTTAATGTGAAGAGTTAATCTCTGGCACAGCCCTGCCTCTGTGGAGGGGACTCTTAATGTGAAGAGTAATGTTTTTCCTGTTTTACTTGGCCAGAACATGTTTGAAACGGGGCTTTAGTTTCTGTTCCAGGTGGAATATCTTTGGATAGGAGCGGCAGTGTAGTATAATGGTTAAGGAACTGGACTGGCAACCGAAAGGTTGCAGGTTCGATTCCCAGGTAGGACACTGCCGTTGTACCCTTGAGCAAGGTACTTAACCTGAATTGCTTCAGTATATATCCAGCTGTATGAATGGATACATGTAATAAGAAGTTGTGTAAGTCGCTCTGGATAAGAGCGTCTGCTAAATGCCTATAATGTAATCTTTGTTATTAGAAATGATTAAAATGCAGAATGAACCTGGTGCTTAAACTGTGTGCTGATTTTATAGCCTTAATCCTCTGTTTCTCCACCACTGCAGTTAGTTTTACACTGTGTGTGTGTGTGTGTGTGTGTGTGTGTGTGTGTGCTACTACTGTGTGGGTGTGTGTGTGTGTGTGTGTGTGTGTGTGTGTGCACATGTGTGTGTTTGTGTGTGTGTCTGTGTGTGCACATGCGTGTGCTTGTGTGTGTGTGTGCACATGTGTGTGTTTGTGTGTGTGTTCACATGTGTGTGTTTGTGTTTGTGCGTGTGTATACATGCATGTGTGTGGATGTGTGTGTTTGTGCATGTGTTTGTGTGTGCACATGTGTGTATTTGTGTTTGTGCGTGTGGATGTGTGTGCTCTGTCCTCAAGATAGTTTTATTCATGTTATCACATTGTTTATTTTCCTAGGAAATTTAGTTACAATTTACAGCAAACCTTCTTGCGACGGCACGTATGGATGTGCCATCCTGGAGGAGCTGGACTACCTGTGCAACCTGAATGGGCTGCAGGTACCGCCTCATGCTACCAGGGCACTAGCAAAATGTAAAACTAGAGAAAAATCAGTCAGGAAGGATAAGGAGAGAGAAATGGTCTGTGGCCACCACCTGCAAAGCCATTTACTTTTTGGGGGTTGTCTTGCTGTTGCCTCTCCTGTCCATCTGTTGTCACTTTCATTTGCACCAAAGCAGGTGAAATTGATTCACAATCATTTACGCTTCCTAACTGGACAGATCGATATCCCAGAAGTTTAATTGACTTGGTGTTATACTGTGTTGATTAAGTGTTCCCTTAATATTTTTGAGCAGTGTATGTTGGGGTTATTTTGTAATTATGTTAAGGTTACGTTGTAAATATGTTAGGGTTACGTTGTAATTATGTTAGGTTTACGTTGTAATTATGTTTGGGTTATGTTGTAATTATGTTAAGGTTACATTGTAAATATGTTAGGGTTATGTTGTAATTATGTTAAGGTTCACATTGTAAATATGTTAGGGTTACATTGTAATTGTGTTAGGGTTATGTTGTAATTATGTTTGGGTTATGTTGTAATTATGTTAAGGTTACATTGTAAATATGTTAGGGTTACATTGTAATTGTGTTAGGGTTATGTTGTAATTATGTTAGGGTTATGTTGTAATTATGTTAAGGTTACATTGTAATTGTGTTATGGTTATGTTGTAATTATGTTAGGGTTACGTTGTAATTATGTTTGGGTACGTTGGCTGCTCTGCTGATAGTGTTTACCTTGTTCTATCTGAGAGTGCTGGCAGCTGCTGACTGCATCCAGTAACTAGTGTGCAGCTGGAACGCTCAGTGCCTCCACTGCAGAGCTCGGAAAGATCTGGAATCCTGCTGCTGCAGACCTTGTCTGAGAGAGTTATTGTGTCACGGCGCACAAAACCACACTTTCACACACAGCAGGTTCTGGCCTGCTATCTACATCTACAAAGAGCCATACTGAACAAACTCAAACACAGCCACTGCACAATTACAAAGAGCCGCGCTGAACAAACTCAAACACAGCCACTGCACATCTACAAAGAGCCGTGCTGAACAAACTCAAACACAACCACTGCACATCTACAAAGAGCCGTGCTGAACAAACTCAAACACAGCCACTGCACATCTACAAAGAGCCGTGCTGAACAAACTCAAACACAGCCACTGCACAATTACAAAGAGCCGTGCTGAACAAACTCAAACACAGCCACTGCACATCTACAAAGAGCCGTGCTGAACAAACTCAAACACAGCCACTGCACCTCTACAAAGAGCCGTGCCGAACAAACTCAAACACAGCCACTGCACAAATACAAAGAGCCGTGCTGAACAAACTCAAACACAGCCACTGCACAATTACAAAGAGCCGTGCTGAACAAACTCAAACACAGCCACTGCACATCTACAACGATCCGTGCTGAACAAACTCAAACACAGCTACTGCACATCTACAAAGAGCCGTGCTGAACAAACTCAAACACAACCACTGCACATCTACAAAGAGCCGTGCTGAAGAAACTCAAACACAGCCACTGCACAATTACAAAGAGCCGTGCTGAACAAACTCAAACACAGCCACTGCACATCTACAAAGAGCCATGCTGAACAAACTCAAACACAACCACTGCACATCTACAAAGAGCCATGCTGAACAAACTCAAACACAACCACTGCACATCTACAAAGAGCCGTGCTGAACAAACTCAAACACAGCCACTGCACAATTACAAAGAGCCGTGCCGAACAAACTCAAACACAGCCACTGCACAATTACAAAGAGCCGTGCTGAACAAACTCAAACACAACCACTGCACATCTACAAAGAGCCATGCTGAACAAACTCAAACACAGCCACTGCACATCTACAAAGAGCCATGCTGAACAAACTCAAACACAGCCACTGCACAATTACAAAGAACCGTGCTGAACAAACTCAAACACAACCACTGCACATCTACAAAGAGCCGTGCCGAACAAACTCAAACACAGCCACTGCACATCTATAAAGAGCCATGCTGAACAAACTCAAACACAGCCACTGCACAATTACAAAGAGCCGTGCTGAACAAACTCAAACACAGCCACTGCACATCTACAAAGAGCCGTGCTGAACAAACTCAAACACAACCACTGCACATCTACAAAGAGCCGTGCTGAACAAACTCAAACACAGCCACTGCACATCTACAAAGAGCCGTGCTGAACAAACTCAAACACAGCCACTGCACATCTACAAAGAGCCGTGCTGAACAAACTCAAACACAACCACTGCACATCTACAAAGAGCCGTGCTGAAGAAACTCAAACACAGCCACTGCACAATTACAAAGAGCCGTGCTGAACAAACTCAAACACAGCCACTGCACATCTACAAAGAGCCATGCTGAACAAACTCAAACACAACCACTGCACATCTACAAAGAGCCGTGCTGAACAAACTCAAACACAACCACTGCACATCTACAAAGAGCCGTGCTGAACAAACTCAAACACAGCCACTGCACAATTACAAAGAGCCGTGCCGAACAAACTCAAACACAGCCACTGCACAATTACAAAGAGCCGTGCTGAACAAACTCAAACACAGCCACTGCACATCTACAAAGAGCCATGCTGAACAAACTCAAACACAACCACTGCACATCTACAAAGAGCCATTCTGAACAAACTCAAACACAGCCACTGCACATCTACAAAGAGCCGTGCTGAACAAACTCAAACACAGCCACTGCACAATTACAAAGAGCCGTGCTGAACAAACTCAAACACAGCCACTGCACATCTACAAAGAGCCGTGCCGAACAAACTCAAACACAACCACTGCACATCTACAAAGAGCCGTGCTGAACAAACTCAAACACAGCCACTGCACAATTACAAAGAGCCGTGCTGAACAAACTCAAACACAACCACTGCGCATCTACAAAGAGCCGTGCCGAACAAACTCAAACACAGCCACTGCACATCTACAAAGAGCCGTGCTGAACAAACTCAAACACAACCACTACACATCTACAAAGAGCCGTGCTGAACAAACTCAAACACAGCCACTGCACATCTACAAAGAGCCGTGCTGAACAAACTCAAACACAACCACTGCACATCTACAAAGAGCCGTGCTGAAGAAACTCAAACACAGCCACTGCACAATTACAAAGAGCCGTGCTGAACAAACTCAAACACAGCCACTGCACATCTACAAAGAGCCATGCTGAACAAACTCAAACACAACCACTGCACATCTACAAAGAGCCATGCTGAACAAACTCAAACACAGCCACTGCACATCTACAAAGAGCCGTGCTGAACAAACTCAAACACAGCCACTGCACAATTACAAAGAGCCGTGCCGAACAAACTCAAACACAGCCACTGCACATCTACAAAGAGCCATGCTGAACAAACTCAAACACAACCACTGCGCATCTACAAAGAGCCGTGCTGAACAAACTCAAACACAACCACTGCGCATCTACAAAGAGCCGTGCTGAACAAACTCAAACACAGCCACTGCACATCTACAAAGAGCCGTGCTGAACAAACTCAAACACAACCACTGCACATCTACAAAGAGCCGTGCTGAACAAACTCAAACACAACCACTGCACATCTACAAAGAGCCGTGCTGAACAAACTCAAACACAGCCAGTGCACAATTACAAAGAGCCGTGCTGAACAAACTCAAACACAACCACTGCACATCTACAAAGAGCCGTGCTGAACAAACTCAAACACAGCCACTGCACAATTACAAAGAGCCGTGCTGAACAAACTCAAACACAACCACTGCACATCTACAAAGAGCCGTGCTGAACAAACTCAAACACAGCCACTGCACATCTACAAAGAGCCGTGCTGAACAAACTCAAACACAACCACTGCACATCTACAAAGAGCCGTGCTGAACAAACTCAAACACAGCCACTGCACAATTACAAAGAGCCGTGCTGAACAAACTCAAACACAACCACTGCACATCTACAAAGAGCCGTGCTGAACAAACTCAAACACAACCACAGCACATCTACAACGAGCTGTGCTGAACAAACTCAAACACAGCCACTGCACAATTACAAAGAGCTGTGCTGAACAAACTCAAACACAACCACTGCACATCTACAAAGAGCCGTGCTGAACAAACTCAAACACAGCCACTGCACAATTACAAAGAGCCGTGCTGAACAA
>CM040403.1:146196321-146211321 GCA_022702515.1 Ilyophis sp. 1 JC-2022 | reverse complement strand
ACATGTGCATACATACACACACACAGAGGAAGTTATGTGCATTTGTGCATGTGTGTGTCTTTGTGTGCATGTACTGTATGTTTCAGTGTGTGTGTGAGTGTGTGTGTGTGTGTGTGTGTGTGTGCATGTGTATAGTGTGTGTGTGTGTGTGTGTGTGTGCATGTGTATAGTGTGTGTGTGTGTATGTGTGTGCGTGTGTGTGTGTGTGTGTATGTGTGTGTTTGTGTGCATAGGTATGTGTGTGTGTGAGTGTGTGTGTGTGTGTGTGTGCATGTGTATAGTGTGTGTGCATGTGTATAGTGTGTTTGTGTGTGTGTGTGTGTGTGTGTGTGTGTGAGTATGTACATAGGTATGTGTGTGTGTGTGTGTGTGTGTGTGTGTGTGTGAGTATGTGCATAGGTATGTGTGTGTGTGTGAGTGTGTGTGTGTATAGTGTGTGTGTGTGTGTATAGTGTGTGTGTGTGAGTATGTGCATAGGTATGTGTGTGTGTGTGTGAGTGTGTGTGTGTGTATAGTGTGTGTGAGTGTGTGTGTGTGTGTGTGTGTGTATAGTGTGTGTGTGTGAGTATGTGCATAGGTATGTGTGTGTGTGAGTATGTGCATAGGTATGTGTGTGTGTGTGCATGTGTATAGTGTGTGTGTGTATGTGCATAGGTATGTGTGTGTGTGAGTGTGTGTGTGTGTGTGTGTGTGCATGTGTATAGTGTGTGTGTGTGTGTGTGTGTGTGTGAGTATGTGCATAGGTATGTGTGTGTGTGTGTGTGAGTGTGTGGGTTAACATCCCGCTGCTTGGTGTCCATGGTAACAGGTGACATCCTGCTGAGTGTGAATGGGGTGGAGCTCACAGGTGTGACTCGGGGAGAGGCCGTGGCTAACCTAAAGAACACCTCCTCTCCCGTGGTACTGCGCGTCCTGGAAATGCCCCCGCCTGAGGACTGCCCCTCCGTCGACCCCGCCCCCAACTCCACCCCTGCCGACACCAACCACAACCCCCTGCCCACTGATGACTACTCTCCACTCTGGGTGTCATGGTTACAGCTGCCCAGGTGAGGGACCCTTCTCACTTGTCAGTCTGGACACTGCTTAAAGGGATTCCAAAGCATTTATGACTCCTGGGGTCACATGTATAAACAGTCTTGAGCAGAAAATGCCCTCAGAAAGCTGCGTAAGCGAGTTTCCACGCAGAAATTCAGATGTATAAAATAAAAAAACCTGCGTACCTTTGCTCATGCTGGACACCATGCGTACGCAATGTTTGGAGACACCGTGAAAGGCAGAGGGAGAAAAAAAAACTTTATTTTATTCAGAATTTTATACATGTGGCCCCAGGTATATAAAAGGCAGCTAGCCTGGGGTAAGAGTGTAAACTCATACACTGCTGTGTCATGGTTGGCAGCGTCCTAGGTTTCTGGCGTGAGCCATCAGCTAGAGCATTTAGTAGCAGCTAACAGTGTTAGCAGCACTGTTCAGTAATTAGCATTAGCAGCGTCCAGGAATTAGCAGCAGTGTTCAGTAATTAGCATTAGCGGAGTCCAGGAATTACCAGCAGTGTTCAGTAATTAGCATTAGCGGAGTCTAGGCATTAGCAGCAGTGTTCAGTAATTAGCATTAGCGGAGTCTAGGCATTAGCAGCAGTGTTCAGTAATTAACATTAGCGGAGTCCAGGCATTAGCAGCAGTGTTCAGTAATTAGCATTAGCGGAGTCCAGGAATTAGCAGCAGTGTTCAGTCATTAGCATTAGCGGAGTCCAGGCATTAGCAGCAGTGTTCAGTAATTAGCATTAGCGGAGTCCAGGCATTAGCAGCAGTGTTCAGTAATTAGCATTAGCGGAGTCCAGGAATTAGCAGCAGTGTTCAGTAATTAGCATTAGCGGAGTCCAGGAATTAGCAGCAGTGTTCAGTAATTAGCATTAGCGGAGTCCAGGCATTAGCAGCAGTGTTCAGTAATTAGCATTAGCGGAGTCCAGGAATTAGCAGCAGTGTTCAGTCATTAGTATTAGCGGAGTCCAGGCATTAGCAGCAGTGTTCAGTAATTAGCATTAGCGGAGTCCAGGCATTAGCAGCAGTGTTCAGTAATTAGCATTAGCGGAGTCCAGGAAATAGCAGCAGTGTTCAGTAATTAGCATTAGCAGAGTCCAGGAATTAGCAGCAGTGTTCAGTAATTAGCATTAGCAGAGTCCAGGCATTGCTTGAAGGGTTGTTTCTCCTGACTTATTTTTTCATAGAGTTAAATAGGAAAATGTGTCAGGAGAAACAATCTTTCAAGTTATCCATCCCTATCTACTGCATATCTGGCAGCAGAGTGATGGTTTGAGGCTCGTTTGATACTTCAGACCCTTGATGACTTACAGCCATTTAGCCAACCATGTGTTCCATACTGTTCCAGTGTAATTTACAGCTTAATCTAGTCCCACCCCCCAATTCCCATAGAGATCCATTCAAATGCAGAGACGATATAGTATCGCTTGTAAGATTACCTGAAAATAAGATATCAAAAGTCTTTTGATATCTTTTTATACCCAGTCATGATAGCATCACCTGTTTACCTGTGGAATGTTCCAAACAGGTGTTTTTTTTACTTTGTTTTTGCCCCTGTCCCACCTTTTTTGGAACGTGTTGCAGGCATCAAATTCGGAATTAGCGTATATTTACAAAAATCAATAAAGTTGATATGGTAAAACATTAAATATCTTCTCTTTGTACTGTTTTCAATTAAATATATGTCAAATTTAATTTACAAATCATTGCTTTCTGCTTTTATGTGCATTTTACATACTGTCCCAACTTTTTTGAAATTGGGGTTTGTATATTCAGTATATGTATTGTAATTGTGGATGGTAAGGTAAAACTTGTTTTAAAGGTGGAGGTTTGCAAGGTTAAAGGTTGTAAAAATTATAGTTTGAAAAGGCTAAATGTTGAAGGTGTATTAAAGGTTGCAACTGCTGGTGAGAGTTTTGTGATTTGTGGTGCTGTTTGGCCCTTGTAGGCACCTGTACTGCTGCAAAGACATCATGCTGAGGAGGAACACTTCAGGCAGTCTGGGCTTCAGCATTGTCGGGGGTTACGAGGAGGTCAACTGCAACCAGTCCTTCTTCATCCGCTCTATCGTGGAGGGAACACCAGCCTACAATGATGGCAGGATAAGGTGCTCACTTTTACTCATATTTAATACAGTGTGTGTATATGTGTACAGGTCCCTGTAATTGTGTGTCTGTGTGTGCATGTGTTTACAGTTCTGTGACATTCTGTGTGTGTGTGTGTGTGTGTGTGTGTGTGTGTGTGTGTGTATGTATGTGTATGTGTGTGTGTGTGTGTGTGTGTGTGTGTGTGTGTGTGCACAGGTCACTGTAATTGTGTGTCTGTGTGTGCATGTGTGTGTACAGTTCTCAGAAATTTTGTGTGTGTATGTGTGTGTACAGTTTTCTGAAATTGTGTGTGTGTGTGCACAGGACACTGTAATTGTGTGTATGTGTGTGCATGTGTGTGTACAGTTCTTTGAAATGATGTGTGTGTGTGTGTGTGTGTGTACAGGTGTGGGGACATTCTGTTGGAGGTAAATGGAAAGAGTACCTGGGGGATGACACACTCTATGCTGGTGCGTTTGCTGAAGGAACTGAGGGGGCGGATCACCCTGACCATCGTGTCCTGGCCAGGCAGTCTGCTATAGGCTGGGACCCATAGTGTTGTGGCCAGGCAGCCTGCTATTGGCTGGGACGAGGCCAGGGGCGGGGCTTACACACTCACAGATGGACAACTGACACTTTGCCTGAAGTTCACAGACTTCAATCCACCCCCCCTCCCAAGGCTTGGCTGTTTTATGGTGACGGCTTTTCTGAATGGATATTATTTTTGTCAACCCGCCCCTCCTGGGTTTTCTTGGAGAATGACACCGGGAGGAGATAAGAAGACACACATTACCAATGATGTTTGTTATATGTTAGTACAGTATGTGCATATTTACTGACCTCATCTTTCTCTGCTGTAAATGTTGGTGTTTGAAAATACAGATGCCTTGTACTTCTGTCTTCTGCTGTTGGAAGGGCCTTTGGATATAATATATATGTAATATTATTTTTACGCTTCATGTAATATTATTTTTACACTTTATGTATATTGGGTTTTTTGTTTGTTTGTACAGTGTGATCCCCCCCCCCCCCCCCCCCATTATGTTCAACACTGAGATCTGTGTCCATGTTTCTGATGCCAAGGCACAATAATCAAATCACTCAAAAAAAAAAAAATAAAAATAAAAAAAAAAAAAAAAAAATAATAAAAAATAAAATAAAAAAAAAAAAAAATAGAAGAATAAAGTTGAGGAGACATGGAGGCCTAATGGATGTTTGCACCTGTGATGAGATCTGACGTCCTGTGTTTGTGTCCCAGACCTGTCTCTTGTGATGGGCCTGTGTGATACACTACCTGTGATGAGATCTGACTTCCTGTGTTTGTGTCCCAGATCTGTCTCTTGTGATGGGCCTGTGTGATACACTACCTGTGATGAGATCTGACTTCCTGTGTTTGTGTCCCAGATCTGTCTCTTGTGATGGGCCTGTGTGATACACTACCTGTGATGAGATCTGACTTCCTGTGTTTGTGTCCCAGATCTGTCTCTTGTGATGGGCCTGTGTGATACACTACCTGTGATGAGATCTGACTTCCTGTGTTTGTGTCCCAGATCTGTCTCTTGTGATGGGCCTGTGTGATACACTACCTGTGATGAGATCTGACTTCCTGTGTTTGTGTCCCAGATCTGTCTCTTGTGATGGGCCTGTGTGATACACTACCTGTGATGAGATCTGACTTCCTGTGTTTGTGTCCCAGATCTGTCTCTTGTGATGGGCCTGTGTGATACACTACCTGTGATGAGATCTGACTTCCTGTGTTTGTGTCCCAGATCTGTCTCTTGTGATGGGCCTGTGTGATACACTACCTGTGATGAGATCTGACGTCCTGTGTTTGTGTCCCAGATCTGTCTCTTGTGATGGGCCTGTGTGATACACTACCTGTGATGAGATCTGACTTCCTGTGTTTGTGTCCCAGATCTGTCTCTTGTGATGGGCCTGTGTGATACACTACCTGTGATGAGATCTGACTTCCTGTGTTTGTGTCCCAGATCTGTCTCTTGTGATGGGCCTGTGTGATACACTACCTGTGATGAGATCTGACGTCCTGTGTTTGTGTCCCAGATCTGTCTCTTGTGATGGGCCTGTGTGATACACTACCTGTGATGAGATCTGACGTCCTGTGTTTGTGTCCCAGATCTGTCTCTTGTGATGGGCCTGTGTGATACACTACCTGTGATGAGATCTGACTTCCTGTGTTTGTGTCCCAGATCTGTCTCTTGTGATGGGCCTGTGTGATACACTACCTGTGATGAGATCTGACTTCCTGTGTTTGTGTCCCAGATCTGTCTCTTGTGATGGGCCTGTGTGATACACTACCTGTGATGAGATCTGACTTCCTGTGTTTGTGTCCCAGACCTGTCTCTTGTGATGGGCCTGTGTGATACACTACCTGTGATGAGATCTGACTTCCTGTGTTTGTGTCCCAGATCTGTCTCTTGTGATGGGCCTGTGTGATACACTACCTGTGATGAGATCTGACTTCCTGTGTTTGTGTCCCAGACCTGTCTCTTGTGATGGGCCTGTGTGATACACTACCTGTGATGAGATCTGACTTCCTGTGTTTGTGTCCCAGACCTGTCTCTTGTGATGGGCCTGTGTGATACACTACCTGTGATGAGATCTGACGTCCTGTGTTTGTGTCCCAGACCTGTCTCTTGTGATGGGCCTGTGTGATACACTACCTGTGATGAGATCTGACGTCCTGTGTTTGTGTCCCAGACCTGTCTCTTGTGATGGGCCTGTGTGATACACTACCTGTGATGAGATCTGACGTCCTGTGTTTGTGTCCCAGATCTGTCTCTTGTGATGGGCCTGTGTGATACACTACCTGTGATGAGATCTGACTTCCTGTGTTTGTGTCCCAGATCTGTCTCTTGTGATGGGCCTGTGTGATACACTACCTGTGATGAGATCTGACTTCCTGTGTTTGTGGTGAAAATGCTCAATAAAGCTGTAAATATGGCATGTGACTCTGCAGCGTCGGGGATGACTTCATTTGTGTACTGAAAACATTTTGTATTTCACCAATGCCTGTCTCGACTCTGCAGGAGCTTGGGTACTACATTTCCCATTATGCACCACTTTCACAAGGCACACACATCTTCCTTTGAGGTGAGATTCTAGGTTTGAATCATAGACTCTTTTGGTTTTCTGGTGTTGTGTTACAGTATAGAAAGGACATTAGTACTTGTTCATGCACCTAAATGAATATCCAGAAGATGCATCACATTGGGATGTTTTGGCTTCCAGAATAGGGAGATATAATTTAAAATATGAACCCAGAGCTGAGTGTCTCTATCAAAATATAGCTTTGATAGAGCATGTGATTTCTATAGCTTTGATAGAGGCTGCGATTCCTATAACTGATAGAGGATGTGATTCTTATAGCTTTGATGGTGGATGTGATCCTTCTAGCTTTGATAGAAGATGTGATTTTTATAGCTTTGATAGAGGCTGTGATTCTTATAGCTTTTGATAGAGGATGTGATTCTTATAGCTTTGATGGAGGATGTGATTCTTCTAGCTTTGATAGAAGATGTGATTCTTATAGCATTTGATAGAAGATGTGATTTTTATAGCTTTGATAGAGGCTGTGATTCTTATAGCTTTTGATAGAGGGTGTGATTCCTATTGCTTTGCTAGTCTGTGATTCCTATAGCTATTAATAGAGAGTGTGATTTATATAGCTATTGATAGAGGATGCTATTTTTATAGCTATTGATAGAGAGTGTGATTCCTATAGCTTTTGATAGAGGGTGTTATTTCTATAGCTAATATGCACTGCATTTCAAGACCTTTGAAAAATTGATAGATTTTCCTATGACACAGGAGCGTGCCAAGAAATCTGGTGAAGTTAGTCTCGTAGGACACATGGTGAACTTGTGTGTGTGTGTGTGTGTGAGTGTGTGTGTGTGTGTGAGTGTCTGTAGTGATATAAATGTTCTGCATGTTTGGGGGTTTATGACTGCCTGTAGTGATATGAATGTTCTGTATGTTTGGGGGGTTATGACTGCCTGTAGGGATATGAATGTTTTGCATGTTTGGGGGTTTATGACTGTCTGTAGTTATATGAATGTTCTGCATGTTAGCAGACGCAGTGCTGTAGTGTAGCGGTTAGCAGACTGTGCATACGCAGTGCTGTAGTGTAGCGGTTAGCAGACTGTGCATACGCAGTGCTGTAGTGTAGCGGTTAGCAGACTGTGCAGACGCAGTGCTGTAGTGTAGCGGTTAGCAGACTGTGCAGACGCAGTGCTGTAGTGTAGCGGTTAGCAGACTGTGCAGACACAGTGCTGTAGTGTGGCGGTTAGCAGACTGTGCAGACACAGTGCTGTAGTGTAGCGGTTAGCAGACTGTGCAGAAGCAGTGCTGTAGTGTAGCGGTTAGCAGACTGTGCATACGCAGTGCTGTAGTGTAGCGGTTAGCAGACTGTGCATACGCAGTGCTGTAGTGTAGCGGTTAGCAGACTGTGCAGACGCAGTGCTGTAGTGTAGCGGTTAGCAGACTGTGCATACGCAGTGCTGTAGTGTAGCGGTTAGCAGACTGTGCAGACGCAGTGCTGTAGTGTAGCGGTTAGCAGACTGTGCAGACGCAGTGCTGTAGTGTAGCGGTTAGCAGACTGTGCAGACGCAGTGCTGTAGTGTGGCGGTTAGCAGACTGTGCAGACGCAGTGCTGTAGTGTAGCGGTTAGCAGACTGTGCAGACGCAGTGCTGTAGTGTGGCGGTTAGCAGACACAGTGCTGTAGTGTAGCGGTTAGCAGACTGTGCAGACGCAGTGCTGTAGTGTAGCGGTTAGCAGACTGTGCAGACGCAGTGCTGTAGTGTAGCGGTTAGCAGACTGTGCATACGCAGTGCTGTAGTGTAGCGGTTAGCAGACTGTGCAGACGCAGTGCTGTAGTGTAGCGGTTAGCAGACTGTGCAGACACAGTGCTGTAGTGTAGCGGTTAGCAGACTGTGCAGACGCAGTGCTGTAGTGTAGCGGTTAGCAGACTGTGCAGACGCAGTGCTGTAGTGTAGCGGTTAGCAGACTGTGCAGACGCAGTGCTGTAGTGTAGCGGTTAGCAGACTGTGCAGACGCAGTGCTGTAGTGTAGCGGTTAGCAGACTGTGCAGACGCAGTGCTGTAGTGTAGCGGTTAGCAGACTGTGCAGATGCAGTGCTGTAGTGTAGCGGTTAGCAGACTGTGCAGACACAGTGCTGTAGTGTAGCGGTTAGCAGACTGTGCATACGCAGTGCTGTAGTGTAGCGGTTAGCAGACTGTGCAGACGCAGTGCTGTAGTGTAGCGGTTAGCAGACTGTGCAGACGCAGTGCTGTAGTGTAGCGGTTAGCAGACTGTGCAGACGCAGTGCTGTAGTGTAGCGGTTAGCAGACTGTGCAGACGCAGTGCTGTAGTGTAGCGGTTAGCAGACTGTGCAGACGCAGTGCTGTAGTGTAGCGGTTAGCAGACTGTGCATACACAGTGCTGTAGTGTAGCGGTTAGCAGACTGTGCATACACAGTGCTGTAGTGTGGCGGTTAGCAGACTGTGCAGACGCAGTGCTGTAGTGTAGCGGTTAGCAGACTGTGCATACGCAGTGCTGTAGTGTAGCGGTTAGCAGACTGTGCATACGCAGTGCTGTAGTGTAGCGGTTAGCAGACTGTGCATACGCAGTGCTGTAGTGTAGCGGTTAGCAGACTGTGCAGAAGCAGTGCTGTAGTGTAGCGGTTAGCAGACTGTGCAGAAGCAGTGCTGTAGTGTAGCGGTTAGCAGACTGTGCATACGCAGTGCTGTAGTGTAGCGGTTAGCAGACTGTGCAGACGCAGTGCTGTAGTGTAGCGGTTAGCAGACTGTGCATACGCAGTGCTGTAGTGTAGCGGTTAGCAGACTGTGCAGACGCAGTGCTGTAGTGTGGCGGTTAGCAGACTGTGCAGACGCAGTGCTGTAGTGTAGCGGTTAGCAGACTGTGCAGACGCAGTGCTGTAGTGTAGCGGTTAGCAGACTGTGCATACGCAGTGCTGTAGTGTAGCGGTTAGCAGACTGTGCAGACGCAGTGCTGTAGTGTAGCGGTTAGCAGACTGTGCAGATGCAGTGCTGTAGTGTAGCGGTTAGCAGACTGTGCAGACGCAGTGCTGTAGTGTAGCGGTTAGCAGACTGTGCATACGCAGTGCTGTAGTGTAGCGGTTAGCAGACTGTGCAGACGCAGTGCTGTAGTGTAGCGGTTAGCAGACTGTGCAGACGCAGTGCTGTAGTGTAGCGGTTAGCAGACTGTGCAGACGCAGTGCTGTAGTGTAGCGGTTAGCAGACTGTGCATACGCAGTGCTGTAGTGTAGCGGTTAGCAGACTGTGCAGACGCAGTGCTGTAGTGTAGCGGTTAGCAGACTGTGCAGACGCAGTGCTGTAGTGTAGCGGTTAGCAGACTGTGCAGACGCAGTGCTGTAGTGTAGCGGTTAGCAGACTGTGCAGACGCAGTGCTGTAGTGTAGCGGTTAGCAGACTGTGCATACGCAGTGCTGTAGTGTAGCGGTTAGCAGACTGTGCAGACGCAGTGCTGTAGTGTAGCGGTTAGCAGACTGTGCAGACGCAGTGCTGTAGTGTAGCGGTTAGCAGACTGTGCAGACGCAGTGCTGTAGTGTAGCGGTTAGCAGACTGTGCAGACGCAGTGCTGTAGTGTAGCGGTTAGCAGACTGTGCAGACGCAGTGCTGTAGTGTAGCGGTTAGCAGACTGTGCAGACGCAGTGCTGTAGTGTAGCGGTTAGCAGACTGTGCAGAAGCAGTGCTGTAGTGTAGCGGTTAGCAGACTGTGCAGACGCAGTGCTGTAGTGTAGCGGTTAGCAGACTGTGCAGACGCAGTGCTGTAGTGTAGCGGTTAGCAGACTGTGCAGACGCAGTGCTGTAGTGTAGCGGTTAGCAGACTGTGCATACGCAGTGCTGTAGTGTAGCGGTTAGCAGACTGTGCATACGCAGTGCTGTAGTGTAACCCTTTCCAGAATGTTGGAACAAGCGCAGGTCTGGCAGATATAAATTATTTATAATATAAGGGACACCAATTAACATTATTAACATATATTAACGTTATTTATTAATTAATGGTCTTAAGAAATGTCCTGATTCAAGATAACTTACAGTCAAACGTTTCATAATTGTCAATATAAGAATAAAGTCAAAAGCACATTGGTGGACCAGCCAAGGTGAGATATTCACTCAAGTGCTTCTAGTTTCATGTGAAACTGCTACAGGTCATTTATTGGATCTAACATAACTAACTGGCACAGGTAGTATCCTAGATCTAACATTACAAACTGCTAAAAGATCGTATCCTAAACCTAACATAAGGTATAGTCGAGTGCGCCACTAGCACACACACACACACACGCACACACACACATATTCAGGATGGTTTATTTTCACCGGCTATAATTTGGGCTCATTTACGAGGCTCACATAGAGACTGCCCAGATGACCTCTTCCCACTTTCTTCAAGACTTGAGAGAAAAAGACAAAAAAGAGTTGCCTGTTGCCTGGTACACATCTGGAAATGGTTCTTGAAATGCAATACACATCATTTTCTCCTTGTTGTGTAAAACAGCCAATCAGGAGAGGTGTCTCTCATGGTACAGGGATTCTGCTCCAATCAGAAAGTCTCACACAACAGACTGACCTGGTGTTCTGCTCCAATCGCTCCAGTTTTAGGAGACCTTTCATCTTCCTACTGAACTACGGTCTTGCTGTGGATCTTTTCTATTTCACAATATCACCTCTGAGTGCTTTTACTGGGCAGGTTGTATAGCCTCTGCCTGGAGGCCTGTAGCCTGAGACATGCCAGCAGGAATGCCAGCAGGTAGACTGCTCTATCTAATGAAGAATAAAATAATATTTCAGGAAGAGTGAAAAAAAATGCAAGAGGAGGTATAAAGATTTAAGGATCAAAGAGCAGAAAGAAGCTGCACGAAGCTGGCCATGTGTGTGTGTGTCTGTGTGTTTGTGGTGTGTGTTGGGTGTGCGTGCGTGTGTGTGTGTGTGTGTGTGTGTGTGTGTGGCCGTTTCCTGTCCGTCTGATGCAGTTGGCTCAGCATCAGGCACAGCTGGCAGACCCAGGGAGTTCCGCTGCGGGATTGGCCCAAATCCCTCACCTGGCCCAATTCCCCTTTCCGATTGGCCCAAATCCCTCACCTGGCACCATTCTCCTTTCCGATTGAAGATTGACACTCACCCACAATCACTACTGCTCACACTCACCCCCCATTCACTACTGCTCACACTCACCCCCAATCACTACTGCTCACACTCACCCCCCATTCACTACTGCTCACACTCACCCCCAATCACTACTGCTCACACTCACCCCCCATTTAACTACTGCTCACACTCACCCCCCATTTAACTACTGCTCACACTCACCCCCAATCACTACTGCTCACACTCACCCCCAATCACTACTGCTCACACTCACCCCCCATTCACTACTGCTCACACTCACCCCCCCATTCACTACTGCTCACACTCACCCCCATTCACTACTGCTCACACTCACCCCCAATCACTACTGCTCACACTCACCCCCCATTCACTACTGCTCACACTCACCCCCCATTCACTACTGCTCACACTCACCCCCCCATTCACTACTGCTCACACTCACCCCCCATTCACTACTGCTCACACTCACCCCCAATCACTACTGCTCACACTCACCCCCCCATTCACTACTGCTCACACTCACCCCCCATTCACTACTGCTCACACTCACCCCCAATCACTACTGCTCACACTCACCCCCAATCACTACTGCTCACACTCACCCCCAATCACTACTGCTCACACTCACCCCCCATTCACTACTGCTCACACTCACCCCCAATCACTACTGCTCACACTCACCCCCCATTCACTACTGCTCACACTCACCCCCCAATCACTACTGCTCACACTCACCCCCCATTCACTACTGCTCACACTCACCCCCCATTCACTACTGCTCACACTCACCCACAATCACTACTGCTCACACTCACCCCCATTCACTACTGCTCACACTCACCCCAATCACTACTGCTCACACTCACCCCCCATTCACTACTGATCACCCTCACCCCCCCATTCACTACTGCTCACACTCACCCCCAATCACTACTGCTCACACTCACCCCCCCATTCACTACTGCTCACACTCACCCCCCATTCACTACTGCTCACACTCACGCCCCATTCACTACTGCTCACACTCACCCCCCCATTCACTACTGCTCACACTCACCCCCATTCACTACTGCTCACACTCACCCCCCATTTAACTACTGCTCACACTCACCCCCCATTCACTACTGCTCACACTCACCCCCAATCACTACTGCTCACACTCACCCACCATTCACTACTGCTCACACTCACCCCCCATTCACTACTGCTCACACTCACCCACAATCACTACTGCTCACACTCACCCCCTCACGTCACTACTGCTCACACTCACCCCCCATTCACTACTGCTCACACTCACACTCACACCCCCCCCCCCATTCACTACTGCTTACACTGACCACCCCCCCCCCCCCCCTCCATTCACCCGGTTCTCTTGGCGGAAGTTGTGTTTTTTTTTTCTATGTTTGAATCATTGTAGCTGCCCCAGTCATTGTAATGCCACAATCTATGACAAGGTCCACAACTATTGCTCGGATTTCATTGGACACTTTTTGCAGTTGCCATCACTGTCTTGGTCTGTGGCCTTGGCCTCTACCGTGTAACCCCTCCACCCACCTCTCAAACAAAGGCCCATTGCCTAAGCCCTCCTCTAAGACCTCTCTGAAGGGGTACTTGTCCTCTGCCATTCCCCTGACCACCTCCTCCTCCTCCTCTCACTGCTTGACCTCTATTCTGACGGGGATCATCTGCTTGACCTCTATTATGATGTGGATAATCTGCTTGACCTCTATTATGATGTGGATAATCTGCTTGACCTCTATTATGATGTGGATAATCTGCCTGCTCCATGTTTTTGCGATGTTGTTGCAGGTGGATACAGACCCTTTATACTCTTACCACAATGTGAAACCAATCATCATTAATCTAACGAGTTGTCATTATAGGAAAAGCCAAGAAAGCGGTCTGCATACAGTCAATCTGAAAACATTGTCTAGAACATGCGACCATAGGAACAGTCTCTGATAAAGGATGATGATTACAGTCAATCTGAAAACATTGTCTAGAACATGTGACCATAGGAACAGTCTCTGATAAAGGATGATGATTACAGTCAATCTGAAAACATTGTCTAGAACATGTGACCATAGGAACAGTCTCTGATAAAGGATGATGATTACAGTCAATCTGAAAACATTGTCTAGAACATGCGACCATAGGAACAGTGTCTGATAAAGGATGATGATTACAGTTTTTTACAGTCACTTTGGCACTCATTTTTCTAAATTGTAGACCTCAAAACAGACTCTAAACACCTTTGTCAATTACATAAATACAATACACATAAACCTAAGAGCATTTGTTCACTGATACAAATCACTTGTTCACAATGACACAACTTACCATCAAAGAATTAGCATTTCAAAATGCAACTCACACATTACATATGATGTGACTGTCTTTTCATTTCATTACAATGTTTCTAACTATCAATTAATCCCACAGCTCAAAATGATAACTGTAGCATTACTAATAATGCATAGTTTTTTGGAAACTGATTACTAACAACATTCCATGTTTAGATCATGAATGTTTCAGGATAAAGAAATCTCCAATTACTTTGGAACATGAACCAATTTTACGACATTATTTTTTAAATATTTCATCATCATCCTTTATCAGACACTGTTATGGTTCCACTGTTCCAGACAATGGTTTCAGATTTGATTATGTATGTAGGGCATTTTTTTGGCTTTTCCAATAATGACAACTCGTGACAGTTACAGTTACACACACGTTACACACACGTTACACACACGTTACACATACGCATGCACACAAACACACATAGGCGGGTGTAGGTGGTAGGGGCTCAGGCCTGACAGGATGTTTGGATTTGGCTGAGTATTGGAGGTCATAAAAGGGCCACTCTGCTCCTGGGGCGGCTCCCCTAACCCAACCCAAACCCCAAGACAACATACAAAACCCTACAGGCACTGTGGCCCCCCTGGACCAGGGTAGAGCAGCCCTACAGGAACTGTGGCCCTCCAGGCCCAGGGTAGAGCAGCCCTACAGGCACTGTGGCCCTCCAGGCCCAGGGTAGAATAGCCCTACAGGAACTGTGGCCCTCCAGGCCCAGGGTAGAGCAGTGTGTGTGTGTACTTTAGTATATTTTAGTGCACTAATAAAAGTATGATTTGTTGGTATCTTAAATACACTTGCAGTACAATTGTATATCACCAGTGTGTTTGAAACAAACTAAAAATATTACGGTGTTTTTGAGACTATACTTAAAAGTGTACATTTAGCACTTATGCACTTTGTACTAAATTGGCAGCGCATTAAGTATATTAAGTGCACTAAAGTTGTTCAAAGGTAGAACTTACGTTGTACTTAAGTGTACTTCAAGAGCAGTTTGTATGTTAAAATTGGACTTTTAGTTTACTTAAGTACACTAATAAATAATATGATTTGTGGGAATTTGAAATACACTTCTCGTACTATTGTATTATTTCACCAGTGTGTTGGAAACAAACTTTAAAAGTCTCATGGTTAGGTTGATAGTAATCTATAAGTGTATCTACAGTGTAGTTACAGGACAATTCATGCAACGTACAGATATAAACTTTAAATATAACGCTGTTCTATACAAGTGCATTTTTTGTGGAGTTTTATGGCAATTTATACTAAATAGTGAAAATGAACTTTAAGTTGAAGCCTGTTATAATGTAAGAACTGTATTATGAATTATACAAGTGCGCATCC
>CM040403.1:146171321-146186321 GCA_022702515.1 Ilyophis sp. 1 JC-2022 | reverse complement strand
ACCAATCAGCACACTGAATAACAGTAGGTATTTGAGGAGGACCAATGAGCACGCTGAATAACAGTAGGTATTTGGGGAGGACCAATTAGCACGCTGAATAACAGTAGGTATTTGGGGAGGACCAATCAGCACGCTGAATAACAGTAGGTATTTGAGGAGGACCAATGAGCACGCTGAATAACAGTAGGTATTTGGGGAGGACCAATCAGCACGCTGAATAACATTAGGTATTTGGGGAGGACCAATCAGCACGCTGAATAACAGTAGGTATTTGGGGAGGACCAATCAGCACGCTGAATAACAGTAGGTATTTGGGGCTGTTATTCATCCTGGGGTCAGGTGGGCAATCACAGACGGGGTTAAGATAACTCTGTAATGTTAAAAATAAACTGCATCTCAATCGGGCTTTAGTCACACACAGTATCTTTATCTGTGTCATTCTTGCAGTGAACTGGAACGTAAGAGTGTGGCCATGTCGTTCTATTTGCCATTAAAATATCATGCTCTATCAAACTGCAATTTCATCTCTACTTCACCAATGGAGCCCTTTCCTGCCACTCTGGGCTGCCTGTGACACTTTAATGAGCATTCAAATAGGCTTTAATATTTCACTGCACTTAATGCACACGGGCATGTTCTCACTCAATCACCTCACATCCACTCTGATCACAGATAACAAGCACACATTTCTGCATCCACTCTGATCACAGATAACAAGCACACATTTCTGCATCCACTCTGATCACAGATAACAAGCACACATTTCTGCATCCACTCTGATCACAGATAACAAGCACACATTTCTGCATCCACTCTGATCACAGATAACAAGCACACATTTCTGCATCCACTCTGATCACAGATAACAAGCACACATTTCTGCATCCACTCTGATCACAGATAACAAGCACACATTTCTGCATCCACTCTGATCACAGATAACAAGCACACATTTCTGCATCCGCTCTGATCACAGATAACAAGCACACATTTCTGCATCCACTCTGATCACAGATAACAAGCACACATTTCTGCATCCACTCTGATCACAGATAACAAGCACACATTTCTGCATCCACTCTGATCACAGATAACAAGCACACATTTCTGCATCCACTCTGATCACAGATAACAAGCACACATTTCTGCATCCGCTCTGATCACAGATAACAAGCACACATTTCTGCATCCACTCTGATCACAGATAACAAGCACACATTTCTGCATCCACTCTGATCACAGATAACAAGCACACATTTCTGCATCCGCTCTGATCACAGATAACAAGCACACATTTCTGCATCCACTCTGATCACAGATAACAAGCACACATTTCTGCATCCACTCTGATCACAGATAACAAGCACACATTTCTGCATCCACTCTGATCACAGATAACAAGCACACATTTCTGCATCCACTCTGATCACAGATAACAAGCACACATTTCTGCATCCACTCTGATCACAGATAACAAGCACACATTTCTGCATCCACTCTGATCACAGATAACAAGCACACATTTCTGCATCTACTCTAAGCACTTCTCACACAGGGCACAAAGCATTTCAATGTAGTCCAGTTTCTATACAAGACTCCAGATTATTTACAGCACATGTGAAATGTAACATACAGCAAGGCTGCTGTCATTTAATGCATTTATGACATCACCCATGCACTGAAATTTTAAGAATTATACTTTTGCTGAAATACAAAAAAACAATATTTGTGTTGAATTGGTAGAATGATTTGCAAACATGTGATTATGGAATTTTCCACTTGCACTTCTCACCCTAGAAAAATTGCATTATAAACACACATTATTATGTCTTATCAAAAGTAGGCCTACCACCCAAACCAGCAGGTAAAATGAGAGGCGATTGCAATGACGACGGTTGGGAATGACCGTGATCTGAGATCGGCGCTTTGTACGCTTGGGTTCGATTTTATTAACAAGTCTAGCTACTGCCACGAGGTTGCAGCTGCTATGGCAAGATATATTCTAAACCACAAATGTGCCTAAACAAGTGATCATTTAACTGCAATATGTCCGATGTGTTCGAAAAGGAAAGTGTAAAGCGTTGGTTTCGGTGATGGATGGATGGAGGGATGGTATCATATTCACGGAAACGAACAGCATAAAGAACAGGGACAAGCGTGATAACCATTCGACCACGGTTCATAAGATATTAATCTGACTCAGATAACGTTATAGGCTAGCCTACATTTAGGAGGCAAGCAAAGTGTGAGTTATTCTTGTAAAAGCGAACGCTTACAAAAACATTAGGTGTAATCTCTATAATTCACATTCGCCTTTGTCTTTCCTTGTGTGCCCGAATTATTTCTACAACTACCATTTCCACATCTTCTGTGTGCGTGCCCTATATAAAGCGCATAGGTTCTGTGTGCGTGCCCTATATAAAGCGCATAGGTTCTGTGTGCGTGCCCTATATAAAGCGCATAGGTTCTGTGTGCGTGCCCTATATAAAGCGCATAGGTTCTGTGTGCGTGAACTATATAAAGCGCATAGGTTCTGTGTGCGTGCCCTATATAAAGCGCATAGGTTCTGTGTGCGTGCCCTATATAAAGCGCATAGGTTCTGTGTGCGTGCCCTATATAAAGCGCATAGGTTCTGTGTGCGTGAACTATATAAACTGTAAACTGACATTCCACTAGCACTTGCGGACTGCTGTCAATTTCTCGCACTGCCGATCCGGTGGACGATGACGTATAATTATTGCGACCACAGGCCGACACGTCACCTTTAAGAGACTTAGGCTACATGTGTTTTGTTTTGGAGTGAAAACAAAACGGGCGCATAATATATACGATACCTCATCCATACTTCAGTTTAACGCAGCAGTACTTCGGAAATATGTTGACGGCAGAGGGATTGTCTGCCTTTTCACGGCAGGTGTGGGATAAAGTGTTGTCAAAGGTAAAGAAAGCGGTCGTTTTTATGGATGACAGGTGCGTAGAGTGTATGCACTGGAACTGTGCGTTGACCGGTTTGCTCGAAGCAGGAGCTCGCAATTTAAAGCAGTTCTCCAGCTTCGAATCCGGCGGCGAAAACGAACCGAAAGCGGTGTTCGTGGTCAGCACCTTGCTAAAGGGTAGGACCGCGGACATCATACGAGACATCATCCGGCTCAGTCACTTTCAGTACTGCGTGGTCTTCACCGCTGCTCCTCACTCCGTCCACCTGCTGGCTAATGACGTCGGCGCGGATCTGGACGGGAACCCGGTTTTTGAGCAGTTCGAGGAGAAACTGTGCGAGTGGATGGGGAACATGAACTTCACTGCCGAGGTCATGCACGTGCCAGTGTTGCTCGCCCCTGTGGCGCTGCAGCTGGTCCTGGCGCCCGCCTTCGGGGACCTGTTCCCGCTGCTGATCGAGGACCTCGCGATCATCAACGGGAAACGGCCCGAGAAGAAGAGACTGGGTAGTCTGGCGGACCTAGACGTGCACTGCCTCCCCCGCGAGCTGCAGGTCCAAATCAAAACGCTGGCGTCCGGGCTCAACGCCATGTTTGAATTCGCCAATGTCAGGGAGGAGAGCTTTGCACTGGGACCAATGAGCCGCATCATCGCTGGGGAGCTGGCCAATCACCCTCAGTCTAAAACCAGGAGGAAGAACGCAGTCAATAAGGCTTCCATAGTTTTCATCGACAGAACCCTGGATCTGACAGGTGATGTACCAGAGAGTGTGTGTGTGGTACAGGTAGACCTGAGTTGTATATCCTACTGGTGTAGAGTTATATTCTCTCAATATGTGGAGACAAAACAGACCTTTTTTCACAGGTGCTGTGGGTCACCATGGCGACAGTCTGGTGGAGAAGATTCTGTCAGTGCTGCCGCCCTTACCTGGGCACAGGTGTGACGTGCAGGTGGACATGCTTGAGCTCACGGACCTGCCCCACACACCTGAGACACAGGGCACCCTGGCACCCGGCTGCCTGGCGCAACCCCAGTAAGGGCAATTATCCTGGGGTTTTTACCCTGGGGTATTATTTATACTATGGTATTTACACTGTGTGTGTGTGTGTGTGTGTGTGTGTGAGTGTGTGTGTGTGTGTGTGTGTGAGTGAGTGAGTGAGGTTTACCATCAGCTTTTTTTGTTGCTGGTTATCCTGCTCATGTAATTTCCTGTGGGTAGAATTGCGGTCTTTCTGAGCCAGGGCTGTGTCTGAATCACAGCCCTATCTACTGAGTTCTGTCTCCTGTGTACAGTGCACTGTGTCTGAATCAGAGCCCTATCTACTGCACCCTGTCTCCTACGTACAGTGCACTGGCTGAAGTGTGCTGTTTAATGTGCACTGTTTAGCAGTCCGCCAAAAATATCCGCCATACTATTTTCCAACTGCACTGTGGAAGTGTCATAAGACATCCCACCAGTGTTGCCATGTCTGCGGTTTTACAGCTAAATTGGGAGTGCAGTCACAGGTAAAAATGAAAAGTCGCAAAGCATGCACTTATTTTAAAAAGTAAAAACATGATATAATATGTTGGTTTCGGTTAAAAAGAGCCTATAATTTGCGCTAGTTTTGAGTCGCCATTTGGCTGGAAAGTCTTACAAGATCTGGCAACCCTGTGACCCACCCCGCCCCGGCTGTGGCTCAGGAGGTAGAACAGGGCGTGTGCTGATCGCAGGGTTGGCGGTTCGATCCCCGGCTCCTCCTGTCCACATGTCGAAGTGTCCTTGGGCAAGACACTGAACCCCAAATTGCTCCCAATGAGCAGGCTAGCACCTTGCATGGCAGCTGCCGCCATTGGTGTGTGAATGGGTGAGTGAGAGGCCATTGTAAAGCGCTTTGGATAAAGGCGCTATATAAGTGTAGTCCATTTACCATTTACCATTATAATCATGTTTCCCAGCATGCAGCTCTTCATAATCATAGTTCAAATAAGTTCATAGTGTCTATATTTACTTAGATCATAGTTTTCTTTTATATCAGACACAAGTTATATTTTTTCCTACCTGACATGTTTCGACGGCAATACTTCCGTCTTCGTCAGAGGTTTCACTGGATCCAGTGACACCTCTGACAAAGACGGAAGTATTGCCGTCGAAACATGTCAGGTAGGAAAATATAACTTGTGTCTGATATAAAAGAAAACTATGATCTTCATAATCATGTTTCCCAGCATGCAGCTCTTCATAATCATGTTTCCCAGCATGCAGCTCTTCATAATCATGTTTCCCAGCATGCAGCTCTTCATAATCATGTTTCCCAGCATGCAACTCTTCATAATTATGTTTCCTAGCATGCATCTCTTCTTAACATATGTATCCCAGCATGCATCTCTTCATAATAATGTTTCCCAGCATGCAGCTCTTCATAACCATATGTATCCCAGCATGCATCTCTTCATAACCATGTATCCCAGCATGCATCTCTTCATAACCATGTATCCCATCATGCATCTCTTCATAACCATGTATCCCAGCATGCTCCATCTCTATTTAAACTGCTTTTCCTAGTTGTGTGATGCTTGGGAAATGTAATTTTCTTAAAAATGAGAATTGACTCATTTGTACAGTTTTGGTCGCCATGGGAGATTGAAGAGTAGAGTCTGGTTTTATGGATTGTGCTCTTCAGAGCAGTAATCAGTGTAATATTTCACCACTAAACCTGGTCACTGCAGTGACCTCTGGCCTTGCTGTCCTGTTAAACCCACATCCTGATTTACTGTGGTGGGTTTAAGATCTCATCAGAGGGAGAGGTGGAGCAGAGGTTATGGTAATGATTGAGATTGGGGAGTTTTGGGATTTTAAGGTTTAGGGTGAAATATTACTGTTTCCATGGAAATGTCTCGAAGTGGATTGCTGGTGTCCTGGTCAAATTTTCAAACTGGTTCTCTCAGGCTCTACACCTAATCACCCCCTTACAGCTGATTAGCCCTCCTGATTGTCTCCCTTGCATCTGATTGGCCAAAATAGTCGTTATGTGTATAGCTAATTGGATATTCAGTCCTTTGCAGGAAGGGACACACATTTGCATTACTGCTCCTTCAAAGCCCACACATACATGGGCTAGCGTTGAATCTTTGAGTGCTTTTCACCTTATGAGCCCAGATCAGAAACAGGTCCCCAGAAGATCTGCTGTCATCTTTAACCTCAATCTGCTATGTGACAGCTGTGATGTCACAGAATCGTCTGCTCTCTCTGTGTGATGTCACTGTTACTGCTCCCTGTGTGTGTTGTCACAGTAGGGCTGTGAGTGTGGTAGATCAGTAGGATGGCTGTTGGACCAGGCTAGTTACTCGTGCTCTGTTCAATGCTATGTGCAGTGCTGTTGTAGCTTGTAGGTTTATCAGGTTGCCCATGTTCAGCCGAATCAACGCTAACTTGTGTTGTTGGGCTTCGTGTCTGTCTGTCATTTGGTGAATGGAGAAATCTGGACTTTGTTAGAATGCGTGATTACGTGTCAGACGAGATCAGGTTACCTGACCCCCTGACTCCTTTAGCCAATCAGCTGACACCCGAATTTAGACCAAAGCCAAGCAATCAATCAATCAAGCAATCAATCACTCAATCTGCAGTTTGTATCAGGCTGACTGCGAGGGCTCCACACAGCCAGGCCACGCCCACCCCTGCCAGCAGCTGAGCCTGTGGTTGGCTCACAAGCTGATGATGAGATCACTGGCATCATGTTGTTAGAATGGCGGGTCGTGTGCTTGGGTAAGGAACTTTTACTGCGATATGGGCCGTCCTCACTGCAAACCACAGGGAGGTGGAGCCAGAGGCAGTGACGAGAGTTATCTGGAATGTAATGGGAATGGTATGGAATGTAATGGGAATGGTATGGAATGTAATGGGAATGGTATGGAATGTAGTGGGAATGGTATGGAATGTCATGAGAATGGTATGGAATGTAGTGGGAATGGTATGGAATGTAATGAGTGTAGGAGCCATAGAGGGTATTTTGTATGCACCCATTATTTACCTCTTATATTATATTTAATTTGTTCCTGTCAATCAAATTTTTGTTCTGGTTTAATGTGTGCTATCTTAGAAAAGGCATAAAGGTGTGTTACCGTGGCCTCGAAAATAGGGCTGGAGGGCATATTGTCTTTTACCGTGCACGCATTAGAATGTAGCCTTCATGCGTCTGTAACATAGGGAAATATAGGATGTCGCTAAATAACTGGTTGTGACAATAGCTTAGACATTTTTGTTAATGAGTTATTCAGCAACACGTTATTGTTTCCGTTATTTAATAAACAGATGTTTTGTTTTCCCCACAAATTTTCCTGAAAAACGAAAGTTGAAGTGATTTAAAAGCTAAATTCATCTAAAAATAATGTTTGTAACTGTTGACAATGTGGGTCACGGTGTGAGCTGCCATGATGATGTGATGTCAAGTTCTTATTCGGGAGGTCGGGGTTGATTTCCCGATCCCTGATTTCAGACATGGAACTTCTAGTTGAAAGGGCGTTTTATTACATTTTCCCTCGTCGGGTATTCGGGATTCCTATAGTTGGAAATAAATAAACGAATGCAGAATTAGCATCAACCACAAATACGCTTTGCTGTTAAGTCTCCTTTTGTTTATTTTCCTACGTCACCCATAGCAACTTGAACTTTTAACTTAGCCAATTTAACCAAGAAAAATAAATTCACTTACCACGTAACGCATATATCGTGCTAGCATGTAGCTACAGCAGCGACCGCAGAAACAGGCAATGAATAATTCTAACGGTTTTTTATTTGAAAATGAAAGCGCACCTGAATCTGATTAATCTGATCAAAAATCATGTTATTCATCAGTATGATGACTGGTTGTTATTGTTACATTGATGCAATGTTTCCATTTCAACCTAATGCATTGGTGACCATTACCATCAGAAAGTGAATGTTGATTCCACCATTGATTGGTTGATGACCGATACTGATGCTTATAACACAATATCAATGTTGATTCCACCATTGATTGGTTGATGACCGATACTGATGCTTATAACACAATATCAATGTTGATTCCACCATTGATTGGTTGATGACCGATACTGATGCTTATAACACAATATCAATGTTGATTCCACCATTGATTGGTTGATGACCGATACTGATGCTTATAACACAATATCAATGTTGATTCCACCATTGATTGGTTGATGACCGATACTGATGCTTATAACACAATATCAATGTTGATTCCACCATTGATTGGTTGATGACCGATACTGATGCTTATAACACAATATCAATGTTGATTCCACCATTGATTGGTTGATGACCGATACTGATGCTTATAACACAATATCAATGTTGATTCAATACTTCCTTGCTATCTGGGAGGCCTGGGTGGCAGTGACACATTCGAGTAATATATTCCATTCAAGTAATTTAAGAAAAACTATTGCACACATACATCCCTGTGGGATAAGTTGAAAAGCACAAGGTAAACAATAAGTAAAAAGTAATAGAACCAAGAGCTGAAAACGCCCAAAAAACCTGAACAAATAAGTGCTTCAATCGGCACAACATAGAACATACGTGGTCAGTCGTGTCTGCAAAAATGGCTGATAATACCCACAACACAACGCTGGTGTGAAGTCGTGCCTGTTCTCTATACAGTACCGTTTAATTATACGCAGATCGCGGCCGTGCAGATTTGAATGGGGCAACCGAGGATCTGTTTGTAATGGGTATATCTATGGTACCAGCCAGCTTCTGAGCCAATCACAATCTTTCCGTTTCATGTAAGTGCCTTCCGTTTCAACTTTCTCTCACATACATACATTAATATATGTATGTGAGAGAGAGTATATATGTATGTGAGAGAGAGTATATATGTATGTGAGAGTGAGTATATATGTATATGAGAGTGAGTATATATGTATATGAGAGTGAGTATATATGTATATGAGAGAGTATATATGTATGTGAGAGAGTATATATGTATGTGAGAGAGAGTATATATGTATGTGTGAGAGTATATATGTATGTGAGAGAGAGTATATATGTATGTGAAAACACATCTCCTCTCCCAGGCCTACAACCTCCCCTACCCCTAACCATGCACTTCATCCCCTGACCCCCCCCCCCCCTCCCCCATTTGTCATCTCTTGCATCCACTCACTACTGCTGTATTGTTGTACTGTTTGTCACCTGCCTCTACTGTTGTCCCCCCCCTACCTTTTATGCTGTTACGATCTGTTTTCATGTTTTGTTATGCTCCAGTCCCCCACTGCTACTGCCCATATGTTGTTTGCTATGTTATCTGTCATGTTATGTGTTACTACGTGATATGTGTTCATTATGTGTTTTTGTTTTGTTTCTTTTGTTTTTTTCTTTGTACCTATGTAATTGCGTCTTTGGGTTCCTGAAAAGCGCTATATAAATAAAATGTATTATTATTATTATTATTATTATTATTATTATGTGAGTATATATGTATGTGAGAGAGTATATATGTATGTGTGAGAGTATATATGTATGTGAGCGAGAGTATGTATGTGTGTGAGAGAGTATATATGTATGTGAGAGTATATATGTATGTGAGAGTATGTGTATGTGAGTGAGAGTATATATGTGTATGTGAGAGAGAGTATATATGTATGTGAGAGAGTATATATGTATGTGAGAGGGAGTATATATGTATGTGAGAGAGAGTATATATGTATGTGTGACAGAGTATGTATGTGTGTGAGAGTGTATATGTATGTGTGAGAGTATATATGTATGTGTGAGAGAGTACAGGTGCAGCTCAAAAAATTAGAATATCGTGAAAAAGTTCAATATTTTTTGTCACTCATTTCAGAAAGTGAAACTCATATATTATATAGATTCATTACACATAGAGTGAAATATTTCAAGCCTTTATTTCTTGTAATTTTGATGATTATGGCTTACAGCTAATGAAACCCAAAATTCAGTGTCTCAGAAAATTAGAATATTTTGCTTTAACATATTTTTAATGTATCATATTTAATATTTGATCGCATATCCTTTGCATGCTGTTACTTCCTGAAGTCTGTGACCAATCAACATCAAAAGGTACACGCACACCACATACACACACACCACATACACGCACACCACATACACACACACGCACATACACACACACACGCACACACACACCACATACACGCACACACCACATACACACACACACACGCACACACACCACATACACACACACACCACATACACACACACACACACCACATACACACACACACACACCACATACACGCACACACACCACATACACACACACACCACATACACACACACCACACACACACACACACACACACCACATACACACTCACGCACACACACTTATGCACACAAACTCACACACACTCGCACAAACGCACACGCACGCACACCACATACACACACACGCACACCGCATACACACACACACACCACATACACACACACACACCACATACACGCACACCACAAACACACACACACACACGCACACCACATACACACACGCACACACACGCACACCACATGCACACGCACACCACATGCACACACACACACACACACACACACACCACATACACACACACACCACATGCACACACACTTATGCACACAAACTCACACACACTCGCACAAACGCACACGCACGCACACCACGTACACACACGCACACCACATACACACACACACACCACATACACACACACGCACACCACATACACACACACGCACACCACATACACACACACCACATACACACACACACACGCACACCACAGACACACACACACACCACACACGCACACCACATACACGCACACACACCACATACACGCACGCACACCACACACACACGCACACCACATACACACACAAGCACACCACATACACACACACACACACACCACATACACACACACACACCACATACACACTCACGCACACACACTTATGCCCACAAACACGCACGCACACGCACACTCACACGCACGCACACACACGCACGCACACACACTCACCATTGTGCTCATGGATTGTGTTAGATGTGTGTGTCTGGTAGTGTGAGTGAGTGTGGTTATTTAAATGTGTTTGTGTGTGAGTGTGTGTGTGTGTGAGTGAGTGTGAATGTGTGTGTCTGGTAGTGTGAGTGAGTGAGTGTGGTTGTAATATTGTGAAATTCCCCTCAGAATGCTTCGTCATTCAGTGGAAGGAAAGTGGAACACATGGCTGTTCTCCATGCTTGTGGATTTCGAAACATCTCTCTTCCTCCCTCCATTCCTCTCTCTCTCTCTATCTTTCTCTCTCTCTCCCTCTGTCCCTCTTTTTCTCTCTCTTTCCCTCCCTCTGTCACGCTCTCGCTCTCTCTCTCTCTCTCTCCATCCTGTGAAATGATTATTTTTCATATGTTGCTGAGTGTGGGGCCCTGGCAGGCTGTGCTGTGCTGTGACCTCTGACCTCTGACCCCAGGGACACGGCAGCGCGGGCCCTCTGGGAGGCCATGCTGAGCGGTAAGCAGAAGGAGGTCGTCATGGAGGTGCGCAGACACCTGGTGGAGGCCGCTAGCAAGGAGAACCTGCCCATCAAAATGAGCATGGGTAAGCTCCGCCCACTCTCACTCCCTCCCGCAACTGGTCACATGACCTAGACCTTCACCCAAAAGAATCCTGCATGAGTAACATGATCTGGAGACTTCCTTTATTCTTTTCCAACTAGGAATCCTGATATAATAAAACGCCCTTCCAACTAGGAGCTCCATGTTGGAAATCAGCGATTGGGAAATCAACCCCAACCTCCCGACTAGGGAGAACTTGACATCACATCATCATGGCAGCTCACACCGTGACTCACATTGTCAACAGTAAACAAACAGGACTTTTAGACGATTTTAGCGTTTAAAACACTTTTCAGCATGGAATGCTTTTGTATCGGCTAACATACTGATACAGAATGATAAACATGCAATAAAAAGTTTAAACCTTATTGTTGTAGTTGTTAGCTGTTTTAGCTATGTTGGCTAGCAAAGACAAAACTTTCCTGTGAAAGGCGTCCATGACGCCAACCAGTGCAGCGCGAACGCAGTGATGTCAGTAATTTACCCCCTCCGACCTCCGACCTCTGAACATAAAGGAAGTAGCATGGGAACCAGTACAGGTAACATAACCTGGAGAACGTCGCCCTTAGAACCAGTACAGGTAACATAACCTGGAGAACGTCGCCCTTAGAACCAGTACAGGTAACATAACCTGGAGAACGTCGCCCTTAGAACCAGTACAGGTAACATAACCTGGAGAACGTCGCCCTTAGAACCAGTACAGGTAACATAACCTGGAGAATGTCGCCCCTTAGAACCAGTACAGGTAACATAACCTGGAGAACGTCACCCTTAGAACCAGTACAGGTAACATAACCTGGAGAACGTCGCCCCTTCGAACCAGTACAGGTAGCATAACCTGGAGAACGTCACCCTTAGAACCAGTACAGGTAACATAACCTGGAGAACGTCACCCTTAGAACCAGTACAGGTAACATAACCTGGAGAACGTCGCCCCTTCGAACCAGTACAGGTAGCATAACCTGGAGAACGTCACCCTTAGAACCAGTACAGGTAACATAACCTGGAGAACGTCGCCCCTTCGAACCAGTACAGGTAACATAACCTGGAGAACGTCGCCCTTAGAACCAGTACAGGTAACATAACCTGGAGAACGTCGCCCCTTAGAACCAGTACAGGTAACAACCTGGAGAACGTCACCCTTAGAACCAGTACAGGTAACATAACCTGGAGAACGTCGCCCCTTCGAACCAGTACAGGTAACATAACCTGGAGAACGTCACCCTTAGAACCAGTACAGGTAACATAACCTGGAGAATGTCGCCCTTAGAACCAGTACAGGTAACATAACCTGGAGAACGTCGCCCTTAGAACCAGCACAGGTAACATAACCTGGAGAACGTCGCCCCTTAGAACCAGTACAGGTAACATAACCTGGAGAATGTCGCCCTTAGAACCAGTACAGGTAACAACCTGGAGAACGTCACCCTTAGAACCAGTACAGGTAACATAACCTGGAGAATGTCGCCCCTTAGAACCAGCACAGGTAACATAACCTGGAGAACGTCACCCTTAGAACCAGTACAGGTAACATAACCTGGAGAATGTCGCCCTTAGAACCAGTACAGGTAACATAACCTGGAGAACGTCGCCCTTAGAACCAGCACAGGTAACATAACCTGGAGAACGTCGCCCCTTAGAACCAGTACAGGTAACTCAACCTGGAGAACATCGCCCCTTAGAACCAGTACAGGTAACATAACCTGGAGAACGTCACCCTTAGAACCAGTACAGGTAACATAACCTGGAGAACGTCGCCCCTTCGAACCAGTACAGGTAGCATAACCTGGAGAACGTCACCCTTAGAACCAGTACAGGTAACATAACCTGGAGAATGTCGCCCTTAGAACCAGTACAGGTAACATAACCTGGAGAACGTCGCCCTTAGAACCAGCACAGGTAACATAACCTGGAGAACGTCGCCCCTTAGAACCAGTACAGGTAACATAACCTGGAGAATGTCGCCCTTAGAACCAGTACAGGTAACAACCTGGAGAACGTCACCCTTAGAACCAGTACAGGTAACATAACCTGGAGAATGTCGCCCCTTAGAACCAGCACAGGTAACATAACCTGGAGAACGTCACCCTTAGAACCAGTACAGGTAACATAACCTGGAGAATGTCGCCCTTAGAACCAGTACAGGTAACATAACCTGGAGAACGTCGCCCTTAGAACCAGCACAGGTAACATAACCTGGAGAACGTCGCCCCTTAGAACCAGTACAGGTAACTCAACCTGGAGAACATCGCCCTTAGAACCAGTACAGGTAACATAACCTGGAGAACGTCGCCCTTAGAACCAGTACAGGTAACATAAACTGGAGAACGTCACCCTTAGAACCAGTACAGGTAACACAACCTGGAGAACGTCGCCCCTTAGAACCAGTACAGGTAACAACCTGGAGAACGTCGCCCTTAGAACCAGTACAGGTAACATAACCTGGAGAACGTCGCCCTTAGAACCAGTACAGGTAACATAACCTGGAGCACGTCGCCCTTAGAACCAGTACAGGTAACATAACCTGGAGAACGTCGCCCTTAGAACCAGTACAGGTAACATAACCTGGAGCACGTCGCCCTGAACACCAGTACAGGTAACATAACCTGGAGAATGTCACCCCTTAGAACCATTACAGGTAACATAACCTGGAGCACGTCGCCCTTAGAACCAGTTCAGGTAACATAACCTGGAGAATGTGAACTCACAGGTATAAGCTCTCAGTACAGCGTGGTTGCCAGGTGAACTCACAGGTATAAGCTCTCAGTACAGTGTGGTTGCCAGGTGAACTCACAGGTATAAGCTCTCAGTACAGCGTGGTTGCCAGGTGAACTCACAGGTATAAGCTCTCAGTACAGCGTGGTTGCCAGGTGAACTCACAGGTATAAGCTCTCAGTACAGCGTGGTTGCCAGGTGAACTCACAGGTATAAGCTCTCAGTACAGCGTGGTTGCCAGGTGAACTCACAGGTATAAGCTCTCAGTACAGCGTGGTTGCCAGGTGAACTCACAGGTATAAGCTCTCAGTACAGCGTGGTTGCCTGTGGGCTTTAGCTGATGTACCCTGCTCTCCTCCTCCTGCTCTGGCTCCTCCTGTTGTTTCTGAAAGGGAAACAGCTCCCCCTGCAGGACGATCCTCTCACTGCGTCCTGTTGTTTGCCCATGTGGCTGCACAGGAAATGGAAAACACATGCTGCCACACACACACACACACGCACGCGCATACACACACACACACATACGCATACACATACACACACACACACACAGACACATACACACACACACACACAGACGCACATACACACACAGACGCACATACACACGCACACACACAGACGCGTGCATACATACGCACGCACGCACATACACACACACACAGACGCGTGCATACACACACACACATATGAATGCACAAACAGGCACTCGCGCGCCCAC
>CM040403.1:146153821-146166321 GCA_022702515.1 Ilyophis sp. 1 JC-2022 | reverse complement strand
AGTGATGAGCAAGTGTGTATGTTCATTTACTCCTGCAGAGAGATACAGTGATGAGCAAGTGTGTATGTTCATTTACTCCTACAGAGAGATACAGTGATGAGCAAGTGTGTATGTTCATTTACTCCTCCTGCAGAGCGATACAGTGATGAGCAAGTGTGTATGTTCATTTACTCCTGCAGAGAGATACAGTGATGAGCAAGTGTGTATGTTCATTTACTCCTGCAGAGAGATACAGTGATGAGCAAGTGTGTATGTTCATTTACTCCTACAGAGAGATACAGTGATGCGCAAGTGTGTATGTTAATTTACTCCTGCAGAGAGATACAGTGATGAGCAAGTGTGTATGTTCATTTACTCCTACAGAGAGATACAGTGATGAGCAAGTGTGTATGTTCATTTACTCCTACAGAGAGATACAGTGATGAGCAAGTGTGTATGTTCATTTACTCCTACAGAGAGATACAGTGATGAGCAAGTGTGTATGTTCATTTACTCCTACAGAGAGATACAGTGATGAGCAAGTGTGTATGTTCATTTACTCCTACAGAGAGATACAGTGATGAGCAAGTGTGTATGTTCATTTACTCCTACAGAGAGATACAGTGATGAGCAAGTGTGTATGTTCATTTACTCCTACAGAGAGATACAGTGATGAGCAAGTGTGTATGTTCATTTACTCCTACAGAGAGATACAGTGATGAGCAAGTGTGTATGTTCATTTACTCCTACAGAGAGATACAGTGATGAGCAAGTGTGTATGTTCATTTACTCCTACAGAGAGATACAGTGATGAGCAAGTGTGTATGTTCATTTACTCCTCCAGAGAGATACAGTGATGAGCAAGTGTGTATGTTCATTTACTCCTACAGAGAGATACAGTGATGAGCAAGTGTGTATGTTCATTTACTCCTACAGAGAGATACAGTGATGAGCAAGTGTGTATGTTCATTTACTCCTACAGAGAGATACAGTGATGAGCAAGTGTGTATGTTCATTTACTCCTACAGAGAGATACAGTGATGAGCAAGTGTGTATGTTCATTTACTCCTACAGAGAGATACAGTGATGAGCAAGTGTGTATGTTCATTTACTCCTACAGAGAGATACAGAGATGAGCAAGTGTGTATGTTCATTTACTCCTACAGAGAGATACAGTGATGAGCAAGTGTGTATGTTCATTTACTCCTACAGAGAGATACAGTGATGAGCAAGTGTGTATGTTCATTTACTCCTACAGAGAGATACAGTGATGAGCAAGTGTGTATGTTCATTTACTCCTACAGAGAGATACAGTGATGAGCAAGTGTGTATGTTCATTTACTCCTACAGAGAGATACAGTGATGAGCAAGTGTGTATGTTCATTTACTCCTACAGAGAGATACAGTGATGAGCAAGTGTGTATGTTCATTTACTCCTACAGAGAGATACAGTGATGAGCAAGTGTGTATGTTCATTTACTCCTACAGAGAGATACAGTGATGAGCAAGTGTGTATGTTCATTTACTCCTACAGAGAGATACAGTGATGAGCAAGTGTGTATGTTCATTTACTCCTACAGAGAGATACAGTGATGAGCAAGTGTGTATGTTCATTTACTCCTACAGAGAGATACAGTGATGAGCAAGTGTGTATGTTCATTTACTCCTACAGAGAGATACAGTGATGAGCAAGTGTGTATGTTCATTTACTCCTCCTACAGAGAGATACAGTGATGAGCAAGTGTGTATGTTCATTTACTCCTACAGAGAGATACAGTGATGAGCAAGTGTGTATGTTCATTTACTCCTACAGAGAGATACAGTGATGAGCAAGTGTGTATGTTCATTTACTCCTACAGAGAGATACAGTGATGAGCAAGTGTGTATGTTCATTTACTCCTACAGAGAGATACAGTGATGAGCAAGTGTGTATGTTCATTTACTCCTACAGAGAGATACAGTGATGAGCAAGTGTGTATGTTCATTTACTCCTACAGAGAGATACAGTGATGAGCAAGTGTGTATGTTCATTTACTCCTACAGAGAGATACAGTGATGAGCAAGTGTGTATGTTCATTTACTCCTCCTACAGAGAGATACAGTGATGAGCAAGTGTGTATGTTCATTTACTCCTACAGAGAGATACAGTGATGAGCAAGTGTGTATGTTCATTTACTCCTACAGAGAGATACAGTGATGAGCAAGTGTGTATGTTCATTTACTCCTACAGAGAGATACAGTGATGAGCAAGTGTGTATGTTCATTTACTCCTCCTACAGAGAGATACAGTGATGAGCAAGTGTGTATGTTCATTTACTCCTACAGAGAGATACAGTGATGAGCAAGTGTGTATGTTCATTTACTCCTACAGAGAGATACAGTGATGAGCAAGTGTGTATGTTCATTTACTCCTACAGAGAGATACAGTGATGAGCAAGTGTGTATGTTCATTTACTCCTACAGAGAGATACAGTGATGAGCAAGTGTGTATGTTCATTTACTCCTACAGAGAGATACAGTGATGAGCAAGTGTGTATGTTCATTTACTCCTACAGAGAGATACAGTGATGAGCAAGTGTGTATGTTCATTTACACCTACAGAGAGATACAGTGATGAGCAAGTGTGTATGTTCATTTACACCTACAGAGAGATACAGTGATGAGCAAGTGTGTATGTTCATTTACTCCTACAGAGAGATACAGTGATGAGCAAGTGTGTATGTTCATTTACTCCTACAGAGAGATACAGTGATGAGCAAGTGTGTATGTTCATTTACTCCTACAGAGAGATACAGTGATGAGCAAGTGTGTATGTTCATTTACTCCTGCAGAGAGATACAGTGATGAGCAAGTGTGTATGTTCATTTACTCCTACAGAGAGATACAGTGATGAGCAAGTGTGTATGTTCATTTACTCCTACAGAGAGATACAGTGATGAGCAAGTGTGTATGTTCATTTACTCCTACAGAGAGATACAGTGATGAGCAAGTGTGTATGTTCATTTACTCCTACAGAGAGATACAGTGATGAGCAAGTGTGTATGTTCATTTACTCCTACAGAGAGATACAGTGATGAGCAAGTGTGTATGTTCATTTACTCCTACAGAGAGATACAGTGATGAGCAAGTGTGTATGTTCATTTACTCCTACAGAGAGATACAGTGATGAGCAAGTGTGTATGTTCATTTACTCCTACAGAGAGATACAGTGATGAGCAAGTGTGTATGTTCATTTACTCCTGCAGAGAGATACAGTGATGAGCAAGTGTGTATGTTCATTTACTCCTCCTACAGAGAGATACAGTGATGAGCAAGTGTGTATGTTCATTTACTCCTACAGAGAGATACAGTGATGAGCAAGTGTGTATGTTCATTTACTCCTACAGAGAGATACAGTGATGAGCAAGTGTGTATGTTCATTTACTCCTACAGAGAGATACAGTGATGAGCAAGTGTGTTTGTTCATTTACTCCTACAGAGAGATACAGTGATGAGCAAGTGTGTATGTTCATTTACTCCTCCTGCAGAGAGATACAGAGATGAGCAAGTGTGTATGTTCATTTACTCCTACAGAGAGATACAGTGATGAGCAAGTGTGTATGTTCATTTACTCCTACAGAGAGATACAGTGATGAGCAAGTGTGTATGTTCATTTACTCCTACAGAGAGATACAGTGATGAGCAAGTGTGTATGTTCATTTACTCCTGCAGAGAGATACAGTGATGAGCAAGTGTGTATGTTCATTTACTCCTACAGAGAGATACAGTGATGAGCAAGTGTGTATGTTCATTTACTCCTACAGAGAGATACAGTGATGAGCAAGTGTGTATGTTCATTTACTCCTACAGAGAGATACAGTGATGAGCAAGTGTGTATGTTCATTTACTCCTACAGAGAGATACAGTGATGAGCAAGTGTGTATGTTCATTTACTCCTACAGAGAGATACAGTGATGAGCAAGTGTGTATGTTCATTTACTCCTACAGAGAGATACAGTGATGAGCAAGTGTGTATGTTCATTTACTCCTACAGAGAGATACAGTGATGAGCAAGTGTGTATGTTCATTTACTCCTACAGAGAGATACAGTGATGAGCAAGTGTGTATGTTCATTTACTCCTACAGAGAGATACAGTGATGAGCAAGTGTGTATGTTCATTTACTCCTGCAGAGAGATACAGTGATGAGCAAGTGTGTATGTTCATTTACTCCTACAGAGAGATACAGTGATGAGCAAGTGTGTATGTTCATTTACTCCTACAGAGAGATACAGTGATGAGCAAGTGTGTATGTTCATTTACTCCTACAGAGAGATACAGTGATGAGCAAGTGTGTATGTTCATTTACTCCTACAGAGAGATACAGTGATGAGCAAGTGTGTATGTTCATTTACTCCTACAGAGAGATACAGTGATGAGCAAGTGTGTATGTTCATTTACTCCTACAGAGAGATACAGTGATGAGCAAGTGTGTATGTTCATTTACTCCTACAGAGAGATACAGTGATGAGCAAGTGTGTATGTTCATTTACTCCTACAGAGAGATACAGTGATGAGCAAGTGTGTATGTTCATTTACTCCTCCAGAGAGATACAGTGATGAGCAAGTGTGTATGTTCATTTACTCCTACAGAGAGATACAGTGATGAGCAAGTGTGTATGTTCATTTACTCCTACAGAGAGATACAGTGATGAGCAAGTGTGTATGTTCATTTACTCCTACAGAGAGATACAGTGATGAGCAAGTGTGTATGTTCATTTACTCCTACAGAGAGATACAGTGATGAGCAAGTGTGTATGTTCATTTACTCCTACAGAGAGATACAGTGATGAGCAAGTGTGTATGTTCATTTACTCCTACAGAGAGATACAGTGATGAGCAAGTGTGTATGTTCATTTACTCCTACAGAGAGATACAGTGATGAGCAAGTGTGTATGTTCATTTACTCCTACAGAGAGATACAGTGATGAGCAAGTGTGTATGTTCATTTACTCCTACAGAGAGATACAGTGATGAGCAAGTGTGTATGTTCATTTACTCCTACAGAGAGATACAGTGATGAGCAAGTGTGTATGTTCATTTACTCCTACAGAGAGATACAGTGATGAGCAAGTGTGTATGTTCATTTACTCCTACAGAGAGATACAGTGATGAGCAAGTGTGTATGTTCATTTACTCCTACAGAGAGATACAGTGATGAGCAAGTGTGTATGTTCATTTACTCCTACAGAGAGATACAGTGATGAGCAAGTGTGTATGTTCATTTACTCCTACAGAGAGATACAGTGATGAGCAAGTGTGTATGTTCATTTACTCCTGCAGAGAGATACAGTGATGAGCAAGTGTGTATGTTCATTTACTCCTACAGAGAGATACAGTGATGAGCAAGTGTGTATGTTCATTTACTCCTACAGAGAGATACAGTGATGAGCAAGTGTGTATGTTCATTTACTCCTACAGAGAGATACAGTGATGAGCAAGTGTGTATGTTCATTTACTCCTACAGAGAGATACAGTGATGAGCAAGTGTGTATGTTCATTTACTCCTACAGAGAGATACAGTGATGAGCAAGTGTGTATGTTCATTTACTCCTACAGAGAGATACAGTGATGAGCAAGTGTGTATGTTCATTTACTCCTACAGAGAGATACAGTGATGAGCAAGTGTGTATGTTCATTTACTCCTACAGAGAGATACAGTGATGAGCAAGTGTGTATGTTCATTTACTCCTACAGAGAGATACAGTGATGAGCAAGTGTGTATGTTCATTTACTCCTACAGAGAGATACAGTGATGAGCAAGTGTGTATGTTCATTTACTCCTACAGAGAGATACAGTGATGAGAAAGAGAGTATGTTCATTAACTCCTAAAGAGAGATACAGTGATGAGCAAGTGTGTATGTTCATTTACTCCTACAGAGAGATACAGTGATGAGCAAGTGTGTATGTTCATTTACTCCTACAGAGAGATACAGTGATGAGCAAGTGTGTATGTTCATTTACTCCTACAGAGAGATACAGTGATGAGCAAGTGTGTATGTTCATTTACTCCTACAGAGAGATACAGTGATGAGCAAGTGTGTATGTTCATTTACTCCTACAGAGAGATACAGTGATGAGCAAGTGTGTATGTTCATTTACTCCTACAGAGAGATACAGTGATGAGCAAGTGTGTATGTTCATTTACTCCTACAGAGAGATACAGTGATGAGCAAGTGTGTATGTTCATTTACTCCTGCAGAGAGATACAGTGATGAGCAAGTGTGTATGTTCATTTACTCCTACAGAGAGATACAGTGATGAGCAAGTGTGTATGTTCATTTACTCCTCCTACAGAGAGATACAGTGATGAGCAAGTGTGTATGTTCATTTACTCCTACAGAGAGATACAGTGATGAGCAAGTGTGTATGTTCATTTACTCCTACAGAGAGATACAGTGATGAGCAAGTGTGTATGTTCATTTACTCCTACAGAGAGATACAGTGATGAGCAAGTGTGTATGTTCATTTACTCCTACAGAGAGATACAGTGATGAGCAAGTGTGTATGTTCATTTACTCCTACAGAGAGATACAGTGATGAGCAAGTGTGTATGTTCATTTACTCCTACAGAGAGATACAGTGATGAGCAAGTGTGTATGTTCATTTACTCCTACAGAGAGATACAGTGATGAGCAAGTGTGTATGTTCATTTACTCCTACAGAGAGATACAGTGATGAGCAAGTGTGTATGTTCATTTACTCCTGCAGAGAGATACAGTGATGAGCAAGTGTGTATGTTCATTTACTCCTACAGAGAGATACAGTGATGAGCAAGTGTGTATGTTCATTTACTCCTACAGAGAGATACAGTGATGAGCAAGTGTGTATGTTCATTTACTCCTGCAGAGAGATACAGTGATGAGCAAGTGTGTATGTTCATTTACTCCTACAGAGAGATACAGTGATGAGCAAGTGTGTATGTTCATTTACTCCTACAGAGAGATACAGTGATGAGCAAGTGTGTATGTTCATTTACTCCTACAGAGAGATACAGTGATGAGCAAGTGTGTATGTTCATTTACTCCTACAGAGAGATACAGTGATGAGCAAGTGTGTATGTTCATTTACTCCTACAGAGAGATACAGTGATGAGCAAGTGTGTATGTTCATTTACTCCTACAGAGAGATACAGTGATGAGCAAGTGTGTATGTTCATTTACTCCTACAGAGAGATACAGTGATGAGCAAGTGTGTATGTTCATTTACTCCTACAGAGAGATACAGTGATGAGCAAGTGTGTATGTTCATTTACTCCTACAGAGAGATACAGTGATGAGCAAGTGTGTATGTTCATTTACTCCTACAGAGAGATACAGTGATGAGCAAGTGTGTATGTTCATTTACTCCTACAGAGAGATACAGTGATGAGCAAGTGTGTATGTTCATTTACTCCTACAGAGAGATACAGTGATGAGCAAGTGTGTATGTTCATTTACTCCTACAGAGAGATACAGTGATGAGCAAGTGTGTATGTTCATTTACTCCTACAGAGAGATACAGTGATGAGCAAGTGTGTATGTTCATTTACTCCTACAGAGAGATACAGTGATGAGCAAGTGTGGATGTTCATTTACTCTCCTACAGAGAGATACAGTGATGAGCAAGTGTGTATGTTCATTTACTCCTACAGAGAGATACAGTGATGAGCAAGTGTGTATGTTCATTTACTCCTACAGAGAGATACAGTGATGAGCAAGTGTGTATGTTCATTTACTCCTACAGAGAGATACAGTGATGAGCAAGTGTGTATGTTCATTTACTCCTACAGAGAGATACAGTGATGAGCAAGTGTGTATGTTCATTTACTCCTACAGAGAGATACAGTGATGAGCAAGTGTGTATGTTCATTTACTCCTACAGAGAGATACAGTGATGAGCAAGTGTGTATGTTCATTTACTCCTACAGAGAGATACAGTGATGAGCAAGTGTGTATGTTCATTTACTCCTGCAGAGAGATACAGTGATGAGCAAGTGTGTATGTTCATTTACTCCTACAGAGAGATACAGTGATGAGCAAGTGTGTATGTTCATTTACTCCTACAGAGAGATACAGTGATGAGCAAGTGTGTATGTTCATTTACTCCTACAGAGAGATACAGTGATGAGCAAGTGTGTATGTTCATTTACTCCTACAGAGAGATACAGTGATGAGCAAGTGTGTATGTTCATTTACTCCTACAGAGAGATACAGTGATGAGCAAGTGTGTATGTTCATTTACTCCTCCTACAGAGAGATACAGTGATGAGCAAGTGTGTATGTTCATTTACTCCTACAGAGAGATACAGTGATGAGCAAGTGTGTATGTTCATTTACTCCTACAGAGAGATACAGTGATGAGCAAGTGTGTATGTTCATTTACTCCTACAGAGAGATACAGTGATGAGCAAGTGTGTATGTTCATTTACTCCTACAGAGAGATACAGTGATGAGCAAGTGTGTATGTTCATTTACTCCTACAGAGAGATACAGTGATGAGCAAGTGTGTATGTTCATTTACTCCTACAGAGAGATACAGTGATGAGCAAGTGTGTATGTTCATTTACTCCTACAGAGAGATACAGTGATGAGCAAGTGTGTATGTTCATTTACTCCTCCTACAGAGAGATACAGTGATGAGCAAGTGTGTATGTTCATTTACTCCTACAGAGAGATACAGTGATGAGCAAGTGTGTATGTTCATTTACTCCTACAGAGAGATACAGTGATGAGCAAGTGTGTATGTTCATTTACTCCTACAGAGAGATACAGTGATGAGCAAGTGTGTATGTTCATTTACTCCTACAGAGAGATACAGTGATGAGCAAGTGTGTATGTTCATTTACTCCTACAGAGAGATACAGTGATGAGCAAGTGTGTATGTTCATTTACTCCTACAGAGAGATACAGTGATGAGCAAGTGTGTATGTTCATTTACTCCTACAGAGAGATACAGTGATGAGCAAGTGTGTATGTTCATTTACTCCTACAGAGAGATACAGTGATGAGCAAGTGTGTATGTTCATTTACTCCTACAGAGAGATACAGTGATGAGCAAGTGTGTATGTTCATTTACTCCTACAGAGAGATACAGTGATGAGCAAGTGTGTATGTTCATTTACTCCTACAGAGAGATACAGTGATGAGCAAGTGTGTATGTTCATTTACTCCTACAGAGAGATACAGTGATGAGCAAGTGTGTATGTTCATTTACTCCTACAGAGAGATACAGTGATGAGCAAGTGTGTATGTTCATTTACTCCTACAGAGAGATACAGTGATGAGCAAGTGTGTATGTTCATTTACTCCTACAGAGAGATACAGTGATGAGCAAGTGTGTATGTTCATTTACTCCTACAGAGAGATACAGTGATGAGCAAGTGTGTATGTTCATTTACTCCTACAGAGAGATACAGTGATGAGCAAGTGTGTATGTTCATTTACTCCTACAGAGAGATACAGTGATGAGCAAGTGTGTATGTTCATTTACTCCTACAGAGAGATACAGTGATGAGCAAGTGTGTATGTTCATTTACTCCTACAGAGAGATACAGTGATGAGCAAGTGTGTATGTTCATTTACTCCTACAGAGAGATACAGTGATGAGCAAGTGTGTATGTTCATTTACTCCTACAGAGAGATACAGTGATGAGCAAGTGTGTATGTTCATTTACTCCTACAGAGAGATACAGTGATGAGCAAGTGTGTATGTTCATTTACTCCTACAGAGAGATACAGTGATGAGCAAGTGTGTATGTTCATTTACTCCTACAGAGAGATACAGTGATGAGCAAGTGTGTATGTTCATTTACTCCTACAGAGAGATACAGTGATGAGCAAGTGTGTATGTTCATTTACTCCTACAGAGAGATACAGTGATGAGCAAGTGTGTATGTTCATTTACTCCTACAGAGAGATACAGTGATGAGCAAGTGTGTATGTTCATTTACTCCTACAGAGAGATACAGTGATGAGCAAGTGTGTATGTTCATTTACTCCTACAGAGAGATACAGTGATGAGCAAGTGTGTATGTTCATTTACTCCTACAGAGAGATACAGTGATGAGCAAGTGTGTATGTTCATTTACTCCTACAGAGAGATACAGTGATGAGCAAGTGTGTATGTTCATTTACTCCTACAGAGAGATACAGTGATGAGCAAGTGTGTATGTTCATTTACTCCTACAGAGAGATACAGTGATGAGCAAGTGTGTATGTTCATTTACTCCTACAGAGAGATACAGTGATGAGCAAGTGTGTATGTTCATTTACTCCTACAGAGAGATACAGTGATGAGCAAGTGTGTATGTTCATTTACTCCTACAGAGAGATACAGTGATGAGCAAGTGTGTATGTTCATTTACTCCTCCTACAGAGAGATACAGTGATGAGCAAGTGTGTATGTTCATTTACTCCTACAGAGAGATACAGTGATGAGCAAGTGTGTATGTTCATTTACTCCTACAGAGAGATACAGTGATGAGCAAGTGTGTATGTTCATTTACTCCTACAGAGAGATACAGTGATGAGCAAGTGTGTATGTTCATTTACTCCTACAGAGAGATACAGTGATGAGCAAGTGTGTATGTTCATTTACTCCTACAGAGAGATACAGTGATGAGCAAGTGTGTATGTTCATTTACTCCTACAGAGAGATACAGTGATGAGCAAGTGTGTATGTTCATTTACTCCTACAGAGAGATACAGTGATGAGCAAGTGTGTATGTTCATTTACTCCTACAGAGAGATACAGTGATGAGCAAGTGTGTATGTTCATTTACTCCTACAGAGAGATACAGTGATGAGCAAGTGTGTATGTTCATTTACTCCTCCTACAGAGAGATACAGTGATGAGCAAGTGTGTATGTTCATTTACTCCTACAGAGAGATACAGTGATGAGCAAGTGTGTATGTTCATTTACTCCTACAGAGAGATACAGTGATGAGCAAGTGTGTATGTTCATTTACTCCTCCTACAGAGAGATACAGTGATGAGCAAGTGTGTATGTTCATTTACTCCTACAGAGAGATACAGTGATGAGCAAGTGTGTATGTTCATTTACTCCTACAGAGAGATACAGTGATGAGCAAGTGTGTATGTTCATTTACTCCTGCAGAGAGATACAGTGATGAGCAAGTGTGTATGTTCATTTACTCCTACAGAGAGATACAGTGATGAGCAAGTGTGTATGTTCATTTACTCCTACAGAGAGATACAGTGATGAGCAAGTGTGTATGTTCATTTACTCCTACAGAGAGATACAGTGATGAGCAAGTGTGTATGTTCATTTACTCCTACAGAGAGATACAGTGATGAGCAAGTGTGTATGTTCATTTACTCCTACAGAGAGATACAGTGATGAGCAAGTGTGTATGTTCATTTACTCCTACAGAGAGATACAGTGATGAGCAAGTGTGTATGTTCATTTACTCCTACAGAGAGATACAGTGATGAGCAAGTGTGTATGTTCATTTACTCCTACAGAGAGATACAGTGATGAGCAAGTGTGTATGTTCATTTACTCCTACAGAGAGATACAGTGATGAGCAAGTGTGTATGTTCATTTACTCCTACAGAGAGATACAGTGATGAGCAAGTGTGTATGTTCATTTACTCCTACAGAGAGATACAGTGATGAGCAAGTGTGTATGTTCATTTACTCCTACAGAGAGATACAGTGATGAGCAAGTGTGTATGTTCATTTACTCCTACAGAGAGATACAGTGATGAGCAAGTGTGTATGTTCATTTACTCCTACAGAGAGATACAGTGATGAGCAAGTGTGTATGTTCATTTACTCCTACAGAGAGATACAGTGATGAGCAAGTGTGTATGTTCATTTACTCCTACAGAGAGATACAGTGATGAGCAAGTGTGTATGTTCATTTACTCCTACAGAGAGATACAGTGATGAGCAAGTGTGTATGTTCATTTACTCCTACAGAGAGATACAGTGATGAGCAAGTGTGTATGTTCATTTACTCCTACAGAGAGATACAGTGATGAGCAAGTGTGTATGTTCATTTACTCCTACAGAGAGATACAGTGATGAGCAAGTGTGTATGTTCATTTACTCCTACAGAGAGATACAGTGATGAGCAAGTGTGTATGTTCATTTACTCCTACAGAGAGATACAGTGATGAGCAAGTGTGTATGTTCATTTACTCCTACAGAGAGATACAGTGATGAGCAAGTGTGTATGTTCATTTACTCCTACAGAGAGATACAGTGATGAGCAAGTGTGTATGTTCATTTACTCCTACAGAGAGATACAGTGATGAGCAAGTGTGTATGTTCATTTACTCCTACAGAGAGATACAGTGATGAGCAAGTGTGTATGTTCATTTACTCCTACAGAGAGATACAGTGATGAGCAAGTGTGTATGTTCATTTACTCCTACAGAGAGATACAGTGATGAGCAAGTGTGTATGTTCATTTACTCCTACAGAGAGATACAGTGATGAGCAAGTGTGTATGTTCATTTACTCCTACAGAGAG
>CM040403.1:146118821-146148821 GCA_022702515.1 Ilyophis sp. 1 JC-2022 | reverse complement strand
CACAGCTCAGTTACAGCCTAGCACAACCACAGTTACAGCCCAGTACAGGACAACTACAGCCCAGCACAGCTACAGCACAGCCCTTTCTGGGAGATGCTGATCACTGGGAGTCTCTCTCCATCCCTATCTCTCTGTCTTTCTCCCTGTACAGTGGTGTTGGAGTTAGAGTTTGTGCTCAGTTTATTCTCAGTGTGAGCTCTAAGGATGTGTTTGGGTTAGAGTAACAGTGTGAGCTGTAAGGATGTGTTTGGGTTAGAGTAACAGTGTGAGCTCTAAGGATGTGTTTGGGTTAGAGTAACAGTGTGAGCTCTAAGGATGTGTTTGGGTTACAGTAACAGTGTGAGCTCTAAGGATGTGTTTGGGTTAGAGTAACAGTGTGAGCTCTAAGGATGTGTTTGGGTTAGAGTAACAGTGTGAGCTCTAAGGATGTGTTTGGGTTAGAGTAACAGTGTGAGCTGTAAGGATGTGTTTGGGTTAGAGTAACAGTGTGAGCTCTAAGGATGTGTTTGGGTTAGAGTAACAGTGTGAGCTGTAAGGATGTGTTTGGGTTAGAGTGACAGTGTGAGCTCTAAGGATGTGTTTGGGTTAGAGTAACAGTGTGAGCTGTAAGGATGTGTTTGGGTTAGAGTAACAGTGTGAGCTGTAAGGATGTGTTTGGGTTAGAGTAACAGTGTGAGCTCTAAGGATGTGTTTGGGTTAGAGTAACAGTGTGAGCTCTAAGGATGTGTTTGGGTTAGAGTAACAGTGTGAGCTCTAAGGATGTGTTTGGGTTAGAGTAACAGTGTGAGCTCTAAGGATGTGTTTGGGTTAGAGTAACAGTGTGAGCTCTAAGGATGTGTTTGGGTTAGAGTAACAGTGTGAGCTCTAAGGATGTGTTTGGGTTAGAGTAACAGTGTGAGCTCTAAGGATGTGTTTGGGTTAGAGTAACAGTGTGAGCTCTAAGGATGTGTTTGGGTTAGAGTAACAGTGTGAGCTGTAAGGATGTGTTTGGGTTAGAGTAACAGTGTGAGCTGTAAGGATGTGTTTGGGTTAGAGTAACAGTGTGAGCTGTAAGGATGTGTTTGGGTTAGAGTAACAGTGTGAGCTCTAAGGATGTGTTTGGGTTAGAGTAACAGTGTGAGCTCTAATGATGTGTTTGGGTTAGAGTAACAGTGTGAGCTCTAAGGATGTGTTTGGGTTAGAGTAACAGTGTGAGCTCTAAGGATGTGTTTGGGTTAGAGTAACAGTGTGAGCTCTAAGGATGTGTTTTGGGACAGCGTGTCTCAGTAATAGCAGGGTGGTGCCCGCCTGATGTTGTACAGTTTAAGTGCTCTGTGTCTCTCTAATAGCACCTCTCCTGAGGATAACGCTTCTTGTTTGTGTGTGTGCGTGTCTGTGTGTGTGTGTGTGTGTGTGTGTGTGTGTGTGTGTGTGTGTAAATAGAGACTGCATCACTGAGGAAGAGTAAACACACACATATATAAATACAGAGACACGCACGCGCACACACATGCACTTACAATTACACACACATACAATTTAAAGGAGCAGTGCACCCAAAAATTAAACACTTGCATACACACACACGCTAACACTCGCACACATACACACACACTCAGAATTACACACACACACACACACGCACAGTCTCTGGTTGTCCTAAACAGCCTAAACATGGCTGTTGATGTGGTTTGTGGTGCACGAGGGCTGGTTTTGACTATTTTTTCAGTGGGTTTCTGTGATTTTTCCATTGTATCTCTTTGCTTTGTTTGTTGAATAAGCATCTCACATCGACACAAATGAGTGGAGCTGCCAGTGTGGTGTCTGTAGTGGGAGTGCACTGATTTCAGAGAGCTCTTATAGCCCTCAGCTGCAGTGTGACTGATCACCATCTGCTATAGGACAGAGCCATAATGGGGGACGATGTTTTCTTTCTAGGCCTGCGACAGAGCCGTAATGGAGGATAACAGCCTGGTCAGTCTCATAGTACTGTAAGGTTATGAGCAGCTTGGTCAGGCTCATAGTGGTATAAGGTTATCAGCAGCTTGGTCAGGCTCATAGTACTGTAAGGTTATGAGCAGCTTGGTCAGGCTCATAGTGGTATAAGGTTATCAGCAGCTTGGTCAGGCTCATAGTACTGTAAGGTTATGAGCAGCTTGGTCAGGCTCATAGTACTGTAAGGTTATGAGCAGCTTGGTCAGGCTCATAGTACTATAAGGTTATCAGCAGCTTGGTAAGGCTCATAGTACTGTAAGGTTATGAGCAGCTTGGTCAGGCTCATAGTACTGTAAGGTTATGAGCAGCTTGGTCAGGCTCATAGTACTATAAGGTTATCAGCAGCTTGGTCAGGCTCATAGTGGTATAAGGTTATCAGTAGCTTGGTCAGGCTCATAGTACTGTAAGGTTATGAGCAGCTTGGTCAGGCTCATAGTGGTATAAGGTTATCAGCAGCTTGGTCAGGCTCATAGTGGTATAAGGTATCAGCAGCTTGGTCAGGCTCATAGTACTGTAATGTTATGAGCAGCTTGGTCAGGCTCATAGTACTGTAAGGTTATGAGCAGCTTGGTCAGGCTCATAGTACTATAAGGTTATCAGCAGCTTGGTCAGGCTCATAGTACTGTAAGGTTATGAGCAGCTTAGTCAGGCTCATAGTACTGTAAGGTTATGAGCAGCTTGGTCAGGCTCATAGTACTATAAGGTTATCAGCAGCTTGGTCAGGCTCATAGTGGTATAAGGTTATCAGCAGCTTGGTCAGGCTCATAGTACTGTAAGGTTATGAGCAGCTTGGTCAGGCTCATAGTGGTATAAGGTTATCAGCAGCTTGGTCAGGCTCATAGTGGTATAAGGTTATGAGCAGCTTGGTCAGGCTCATAGTGCTATAAGGTTATGAGCAGCTTGGTCAGGCTCATAGTACTGTAAGGTTATGAGCAGCTTGGTCAGGCTCATAGTACTGTAAGGTTTTGAGCAGCTTGGTCAGGCTCATAGTGCTATAAGGTTATGAGCAGCTTGGTCAGGCTCATAGTGCTATAAGGTTATGAGCAGCTTGGTCAGGCTCATAGTACTGTAAGGTTATGAGCAGCTTGGTCAGGCTCGTAGTGCTATAAGGTTATCAGCAGCTTGGTCAGGCTCATAGTACTGTAAGGTTATGAGCAGCTTGGTCAGGCTCATAGTGGTATAAGATTATCAGCAGCTTGGTCAGGCTCATAGTACTGTAAGGTTATGAGCAGCTTGGTCAGGCTCATAGTACTGTAAGGTTATGAGCAGCTTGGTCAGGCTCATAGTGGTATAAGGTTATCAGCAGCTTGGTCAGGCTCATAGTACTGTAAGGTTATGAGCAGCTTGGTCAGGCTCATAGTACTGTAAGGTTATGAGCAGCTTGGTCAGGCTCGTAGTGGTATAAGGTTATGAGCAGCTTGGTCAGGCTCATAGTGGTATAAGGTTATCAGCAGCTTGGTCAGGCTCATAGTACTGTAAGGTTATGAGCAGCTTGGTCAGGCTCATAGTACTGTAAGGTTATGAGCAGCTTGGTCAGGCTCATAGTGGTATAAGGTTATCAGCAGCTTGGTCAGGCTCATAGTGGTATAAGGTTATGAGCAGCTTGGTCAGGCTCATAGTGGTATAAGGTTATCAGCAGCTTGGTCAGGCTCATAGTGGTATAAGGTTATGAGCAGCTTGGTCAGGCTCATAGTGGTATAAGGTTATCAGCAGCTTGGTCAGGCTCATAGTGCTATAAGGTTATCAGCAGCTTGGTCAGGCTCATAGTGGTATAAGGTTATGAGCAGCTTGGTCAGGCTCATAGTGCTATAAGGTTATGAGCAGCCTGGTCAGGCTCATAGTGGTATAAGGTTATGAGCAGCTTGGTCAGGCTCATAGTACTGTAAGGTTATCAGCAGCTTGGTCAGGCTCATAGTGCTATAAGGTTATCAGCAGCTTGGTCAGGCTCATAGTGGTGTAAGGTTATCAGCAGCTTGGTCAGGCTCATAGTGGTATAAGGTTATGAGCAGCCTGGTCAGGCTCATAGTGGTATAAGGTTATCAGCAGCTTGGTCAGGCTCATAGTGCTATAAGGTTATGAGCAGCTTGGTCAGGCTCATAGTGCTATAAGGTTATGAGTAGCTTGGTCAGGCTCATTGTGCTATACGGTTATGAGTAGCCTGGTCAGGCTCGTAGTGCTATAAGGTTATCAGCAGCTGGTGTTGGGGTCTGGTTTGAGTGTGTAACGGGGGGGCTGGTTTGAGTGTGTAACAGGGGGGGGCTGGTTTGAGTGTGTAACAGGGGGGGCTAGTTTGAGTGTGTAACAGGGGGGGGGGTCTGGTTTGAGTGTGTAACGGGGGGGGCTGGTTTGAGTGTGTAACGGGGGGGGCTGGTTTGAGTGTGTAACAGGGGGGGGTTGGTTTGAGTGTGTAACGGGGGGGCTGGGTTGAGTGTGTAACGGGGGGGAGCTGGTTTGAGTGTGTAACAGGGGGGGGGGCTGGGTTGAGTGTAACGGGGGGCTGGTTTGAGTGTGTAACGGGGGGGGGGGGTCTGGTTTGAGTAACGGGGGGTGGCTGGTTTGAGTGTGTAACAGCGGGGGGGGGGGCTGGTTTGCGTGTGTAACGGGGGGGGGGGGCTTGTTTGAGTGTGTAACAGGGGGGGGGGGCTGGTTTTAGTGTGTAACAGGGGTGGGGCTGGTTTGAGTGTGTAACAGGGGGGGGGAGCTGGTTTGAGTGTGTAACGGGGGGACCAGTTTGATCGGGGGGGAGTTAGCGACTCCACTTTGCGCTGCATCTGGTTTTGGTTTCCTGCCGACGCAGCAACCTGCTTGGAGAGCCAGGGAACCACGCCCCCTTCCTGCCTGCCACTGGCCCATCATACCACCAAAACCTGCATCATTTACACTCTTTTCTGTGTGTGTGTGTGTGTGTGTGTGTGATGACTCAGCATGTGTCATAATTATTGAAATAGTTTCCCGCCCGTGAGTCTGATTGCGCTGTGATTGCGTTGTAGTCATGGATTACCACGCTGTACATTCTCTATAATGCCCCCCTATCCCGTAGGGAACTTTCCGTACCTTAGTTTTTACATGCAGACCCATAAGTGTTCACCTCTCCTTCCGTATTAGAGACACCCGGCCCCCCCATACCCGGCCCCCCCATACCTGGCCCCCCCATACCCGGCCCCCCCATACCCGGCCCCCCCAGACCCGGCCCCCCCATACCCGGCCCCCCATACCCGGCCCCCCCATACCCGGCCCCCCCATACCCGGCCCCCCCATACCCGGCCCCCCATACCTGGCCCCCCCATACCTGGCCCCCCCATACCCGGCCCCCCCATACCCGGCCCCCCCATACCTGGCTCTCAGTCCTGGTCTGCTTGTGTCTCATTGTGTGTAAGAATAGACTCATTTAGTTATTAGGTGTGCTGATAGGATATGATTTAATAATTGTGTGACTATGGAGATAACGCTGTGTTTGTACGTCTGTGTAGTTAGTACTCTGTGTGTGTGTGTGTGTGCGCGCGTGTGTGTGTATGTGTGTGTGTGTGTGTGCGTGTGTGTGTTCTCACAGGGTTATAATGAGCAGTACTTACTGTAGTAAGTGTTACTTCATAATATTGTGTGTCTGCACTGACCATTGGCTTTGGAATTAACCCTTACATGAGTGAAGCATGAGTGATGTGAGCCAATTAGCAGGGGTGGGGGGGCACTGTGTTGCAGAACTGTGGGGCAGAACTTGAATTGTCTATTGTGTTGTGTAACACTGTGTGTGTTGGGTTGTTGTGTAACGCTGTGTGTTGCGTTGTGTAACTGTGTGTGTTGGGTTGTTGTGTAACACGTTGTGTAACGCTGTGTGCTGCGTTGTGTAACGCTGTGTGTTGCGTTGTGTAACTTTGTGTGTGTTGGGTTGTTGTGTAACACGTTGTGTAACGCTGTGTGCTGCGTTGTGTAACACTGTGTGTTGCGTTGTGTAACACTGTGTGTTGGGTTGTTGTGTAACACGTTGTTGTGTAACACTGTGTGGTGCATTGTTGTGTAACACTGTGTTGTTGTGTAACGCTGTGTGTGTTCGGTGGTTGTGTAATGCTGTGTGTTGTTGTGTAATGCTGTGTGTTGTTGTGTAACACTGTGTTGCGTTGTGTAACGCTGTGTGTGTGTTGGGTTGTTGTGTAACACTGTGTGTGGTGCATTGTTGTGTAACACTGTGTTGTTGTGTAACGCTGTGTGTTGTTGGGTTGTTGTGTAACACTGTGTGTGTTGGGTTGTTGTGTAACACTGTGTGTGTTGGGTTGTTGTGTAACACTGTGTTGTTGTGTAACGCTGTGTGTGTTCGGTGGTTGTGTAACGCTGTGTGTTGTGTAATGCTGTGTGTTGTTGGGTTGTTGTGTAACACTGTGTTGTTGTGTAACACTGTGTGTTGAGTTGTTGTGTAACACTGTGTTGTTGTGTAACGCTGTGTGTTGTTGGGTTGTTGTGTAACACTGTGTGTGTTGGGTTGTTGTGTAACACTGTGTGTGTTGGGTTGTTGTGTAACACTGTGTGCTGTTGTGTAACGCTGTGTGTGTTGGGTTGTTGTGTAACACTGTGTGTTGTTGTGTAACGCTGTGTGTGTTGTGTTGTTGTGTAACACTGTGTGTTGTTGTGTAACGCTGTGTGTTGTTGGGTTGTTGTGTAACACTGTGTGTGTTGGGTTGTTGTGTAACACTGTGTGTTGTGTAACACTGTGTGTGTTGGGTTGTTGTGTAACACTGTGTGTTGTTGTGTGACGCTGTGTGTGTTCGGTGGTTGTGTAACGCTGTGTGTTGTTGTGTAATGCTGTGTGTTGTTGGGTTGTTGTGTAACACTGTGTTGTTGTGTAACACTGTGTGTGTTGGGTTGTTGTGTAACACTGTGTTGTTGTGTAACGCTGTGTGTGTTCGGTGGTTGTGTAACGCTGTGTGTTGTTGGGTTGTTGTGTAACACTGTGTTGTTGTGTAACACTGTGTGTGTTGAGTTGTTGTGTAACACTGTGTGTTGTTGTGTAACGCTGTGTGTTGTTGGGTTGTTGTGTAACACTGTGTGTGTTGGGTTGTTGTGTAACACTGTGTGTGTTCGGTGGTTGTGTAACGCTGTGTGTTGTTGTGTAATGCTGTGTGTTGTTGGGTTGTTGTGTAACACTGTGTTGTTGTGTGACGCTGTGTGTTGCGTTGTTGTTGCTGCAGACTCTTGGAGACTCAGACCTGTCGGCGGTTCTGAAGCAGATCCTGCCCCTGGTGAAGGGCGGGGGCGGGGCAGTGGGCGGGGCCTGGGCCGGGTGTGGTCCAGACGAGCTGCTGGTGCTGCTGGTGTACGTCTACTCTGTGGCTCGGGAGGCGGGGCCAGCGGTGGCCCAGGAGGAGGGGGTGGAGCTAGAGCTGATGGGGGCCCTCACCCTGCTGCTCACACAGCAAACCCAGCTCAGCCCCCTGCTGCTCCACCTGACCGGTGAGTACCGCACCGTGAGCAGACAGCAACCGCAACCCAACCACAGCCCAACCGCATCCCAACCACCGCCCAACCGCAAGCAAACCGCAGCCTAATTGCAGCCCAAAGCACATTCCCCACCAAAATCAAGCCTGACTAAAACCACAGCACACTAAAGCACATTGCCCATGTAGCTGGCCACTCACACACACACACACGTGTGCACGCACACATACACGCTTTTGAGAAGTAACTATAGTGATATAGAGTTATAGTTTTAAGTTATAAGTAGAGTTATAGTGAATCTGCCATGTTAGGATTCTTTAGCTGTGTCTTATGTTTTTACCATTATTTTGTGAACATAGTGCCTGCTTGTATCAGTGAGCTCAAGACATGTTTGTGTTTTGAGACTGCCTGTGGACGTATACACAGTGAGAATGGGTGTGGCTCGCTCTCTCACTCCCACACAGCCCAAAAACAACCCACAAGAACAGCGCTACAGAAGTGTGGGAACTAGTGCTTGCTGCCATGGATACGCCATTGTTCCAACTGGCTGTAGCACAGCAACACTGACCTCTGCCCCTCCCTGCTATTGACTCCAGCAATAGTGTGTCCTATTATTGGGTGTAGCACTGCAACACTGACACCGCCCCCTGCTTGCCATTCTCTGCAGTGAGATCAGTGTGAGGATGGCTCTCTGTGTGCTCTCAAACTGGGCTTCTAGTCCAATACTGCCTACATTACCCATCAGGCCCTGCTCTGGGCCTCATTGCCCCAGCTGGCTGCCTATGCTTTCTTTTGGCTGCTCTTGGCAGTTTTCCCATGATTCACTGCTCTGGTCCAATATTTGTTTTTAATTCTGTGGGTGGTGGCCTGATGATGAATGACTGCAGCTCACACCGGTTCTCTGCTGTAGAGTCTTTAGCATTAGAGCCACAGAGTGTCCTTCAGTATGATAGCCTGTTTTAGCATTAGCACCACAGAGTGTCCTTCAGTATGATAGCCTGTTTTAGCATTAGCACCACAGAGTGTCCTTCAGTATGATAGCCTGTTTTAGCATTAGCACCACAGAGTGTCCTTCAGTATGATAGCCTGTTTTAGCATTAGCACCACAGAGTGTCCTTCAGTATGATAGCCTGTTTTACCATTAGAGCCACAGTGTGTCCTTCAGTATGATAGCCTGTTTTAGCATTAGAGCCACAGTGTGTCCTTCAGTATGATAGCCTGTTTTAGCATTAGAGCCACAGTGTCCTTCAGTATGATAGCCTGTTTTAGCATTAGAGCCACAGAGTGTCCTTCAGTATGATAGCCTGTTTTAGCATTAGAGCCACAGAGTGTCCTTCAGTATGATAGCCTGTTTTAGCATTAGCACCACAGTGTGTCAGCCTGTTTTAGCATTAGAGCCACAGTGTGTCTTTCAGTATGATAGCCTGTTTTAGCATTAGCACCACAGAGTGTCCTTCAGTATGATAGCCTGTTTTAGCATTAGCGCCACAGTGTCCTTCAGTATGATAGCCTGTTTTAGCATTAGAGCCACAGAGTGTCCTTCAGTATGATAGCCTGTTTTAGCATTAGCACCACAGAGTGTCCTTCAGTATGATAGCCTGTTTTAGCATTAGCACCACAGAGTGTTCTTCAGTATGATAGCCTGTTTTAGTATTAGAGCCACAGTGTATCCTTCAGTATGATAGCCTGTTTTAGCATTAGAGCCACAGTGTGTCCTTCAGTATGATAGCCTGTTTTAGCATTAGAGCCACAGAGTGTTTTCAGTATGATAGCCTGTTTTAGCATTAGAGCCACAGTGTGTCCTTCAGTATGATAGCCTGTTTTAGCATTAGAGCCACAGAGTGTTTTCAGTATGATAGCCTGTTTTAGCATTAGCACCACAGAGTGTCCTTCTGTATGATAGCCTGTTTTAGCATTAGAGCCACAGTGTGTCAGCCTGTTTTAGCATTAGAGCCACAGTGTGTCCTTCAGTATGATAGCCTGTTTTAGCATTAGCACCACAGAGTGTCCTTCAGTATGATAGCCTGTTTTAGCATTAGAGCCACAGAGTGTCCTTCAGTATGATAGCCTGTTTTAGCATTAGAGCCACAGAGTGTCCTTCAGTATGATAGCCTGTTTTAGCATTAGCACCACAGAGTGTCCTTCAGTATGATAGCCTGTTTTAGCATTAGAGCCACAGTGTGTCCTTCAGTATGATAGCCTGTTTTAGCATTAGAACCACAGAGTGTCCTTCAGTATGATAGCCTGTTTTAGCATTAGAGCCACAGTGTGTCCTTCAGTGTGATAGCCTGTTTTAGCATTAGAGCCACAGTGTGTCCTTCAGTATGATAGCCTGTTTTAGCATTAGCACCACAGAGTGTCCTTCTGTATGATAGCCTGTTTTAGCATTAGAGCCACAGAGTGTCCTTCAGTATGATAGCCTGTTTTAGCATTAGCACCAGAGAGTGTTCTTCAGTATGATAGCCTGTTTTAGCATTAGAGCCACAGTGTGTCCTTCAGTATGATAGCCTGTTTTAGCATTTGAGCCACAGTGTGTCCTTCAGTATGATAGCCTGTTTTAGCATTAGAGCCACAGTGTGTCCTTCAGTATGATAGCCTGTTTTAGCATTAGAGCCACAGAGTGTCCTTCAGTATGATAGCCTGTTTTAGCATTAGAGCCACAGTGTGTTCTTCAGTATGATAGCCTGTTTTAGCATTAGAGCCACAGTGTGTCCTTCAGTATGATAGCCTGTTTTAGCATTAGAGCCACAGTGTGTCCTTCAGTGTGATAGCCTGTTTTAGCATTAGAGCGACAGTGTTCTTCAGTATGATAGCCTGTTTTAGCATTAGCACCACAGAGTGTCCTTCTGTATGATAGCCTGTTTTAGCATTAGAGCCACAGTGTGTCCTTCAGTATGATAGCCTGTTTTAGCATTAGAGCCACAGTGTTCTTCAGTATGATAGCCTGTTTTAGCATTAGAGCCACAGAGTGTCCTTCAGTATGATAGCCTGTTTTAGCATTAGAGCCACAGAGTGTCCTTCAGTATGATAGCCTGTTTTAGCATTAGAGCCACAGTGTGTCTTTCAGTATGATAGCCTGTTTTAGCATTAGAGCCACAGTGTGTCCTTCAGTATGATAGCCTGTTTTAGCATTAGAGCCACAGAGTGTCCTTCAGTATGATAGCCTGTTTTAGCATTAGAGCCACAGAGTGTCCTTCAGTATGATAGCCTGTTTTAGCATTAGCGCCACAGTGTCCTTCAGTATGATAGCCTGTTTTAGCATTAGAGCCACAGTGTGTCCTTCTGTATGATAGCCTGTTTTAGCATTAGAGCCACAGTGTGTCCTTCTGTATGATAGCCTGTTTTAGCATTAGAGCCACAGTGTGTCCTTCAGTATGATAGCCTGTTTTAGCATTAGAGCCACAGTGTGTCCTTCAGTATGATAGCCTGTTTTAGCATTAGAGCCACAGTGTGTCCTTCTGTATGATAGCCTGTTTTAGCATTAGAGCCACAGTGTGTCCTTCTGTATGATAGCCTGTTTTAGCATTAGAGCCACAGTGTGTCCTTCAGTATGATAGCCTGTTTTAGCATTAGAGCCACAGAGTGTCCTTCAGTATGATAGCCTGTTTTAGCATTAGAGCCACAGAGTGTCCTTCAGTATGATAGCCTGTTTTAGCATTAGAGCCACAGTGTGTACTTCAGTATGATAGCCTGTTTTAGCATTAGAGCCACAGTGTGTCCTTCAGTATGATAGCCTGTTTTAGCATTAGAGCCACAGAGTGTCCTTCAGTATGATAGCCTGTTTTAGCATTAGAGCCACAGAGTGTCCTTCAGTATGATAGCCTGTTTTAGCATTAGAGCCACAGTGTGTTCTTCAGTATGATAGCCTGTTTTAGCATGAGCACCACAGAGTGTCCTTCTGTATGATAGCCTGTTTTAGCATTAGAGCCACAGAGTGTCCTTCAGTATGATAGCCTGTTTTAGCATTAGCACCAGAGATTGTTCTTCAGTATGATAGCCTGTTTTAGCATTAGAGCCACAGTGTGTCCTTCAGTATGATAGCCTGTTTTAGCATTAGAGCCACAGTGTTCTTCAGTATGATAGCCTGTTTTAGCATTAGAGCCACAGTGTGTCCTTCTGTATGATAGCCTGTTATAGCATTAGAGCCACAGTGTGTCCTTCAGTATGATAGCCTGTTTTAGCATTAGAGCCACAGTGTGTCCTTCTGTATGATAGCCTGTTTTAGCATTAGAGCCACAGTGTGTCCTTCTGTATGATAGCCTGTTTTAGCATTAGAGCCACAGTGTGTCCTTCAGTATGATAGCCTGTTTTAGCATTAGAGCCACAGTGTCCTTCAGTATGATAGCCTGTTTTAGCATTAGAGCCACAGAGTGTCCTTCAGTATGATAGCCTGTTTTAGCATTAGAGCCACAGTGTGTCCTTCAGTATGATAGCCTGTTTTAGCATTAGAGCCACAGTGTGTCCTTCAGTATGATAGCCTGTTTTAGCATTTGAGCCACAGTGTGTCCTTCAGTATGACAGCCTGTTTTAGCATTAGAGCCACAGTGTTCTTCTGTATGATAGCCTGTTTTAGCATTAGAGCCACAGTGTGTTCTTCAGTATGATAGCCTGTTTTAGCATTAGAGCCACAGTGTGTCCTTCAGTATGATAGCCTGTTTTAGCATTAGAGCCACAGTGTTCTTCAGTATGATAGCCTGTTTTAGCATTAGAGCCACAGTGTGTCCTTCAGTGTGATAGCCTGTTTTAGCATTAGAGCGACAGTGTTTCAGTATGATAGCCTGTTTTAGCATTAGAGCCACAGAGTGTCCTTCAGTATGATAGCCTGTTTTAGCATTAGAGCCACAGAGTGTCCTTCAGTATGATAGCCTGTTTTAGCATTAGAGCCACAGTGTGTCCTTCAGTATGATAGCCTGTTTTAGCATTTGAGCCACAGTGTGTCCTTCAGTATGACAGCCTGTTTTAGCATTAGAGCCACAGTGTGTCCTTCAGTATGATAGCCTGTTTTAGCATTAGAGCCACAGAGTGTCCTTCAGTATGATAGCCTGTTTTAGCATTAGAGCCACAGTGTGTCCTTCAGTATGATAGCCTGTTTTAGCATTAGAGCCACAGTGTTCTTCAGTATGATAGCCTGTTTTAGCATTAGAGCCACAGTGTGTCCTTCAGTGTGATAGCCTGTTTTAGCATTAGAGCGACAGTGTCCTTCAGTATGATAGCCTGTTTTAGCATTAGCACCACAGAGTGTCCTTCAGTATGATAGCCTGTTTTAGCATTAGAGCCACAGTGTGTCCTTCAGTATGATAGCCTGTTTTAGCATTAGAGCCACAGTGTTCTTCAGTATGACAGCCTGTTTTAACATTAGAGCCACAGTGTGTCCTTCAGTGTGATAGCCTGTTTTAGCATTAGAGCCACAGTGTCCTTCAGTATGATAGCCTGTTTTAGCATTAGCACCACAGAGTGTCCTTCTGTATGATAGCCTGTTTTAGCATTAGAGCCACAGAGTGTCCTTCAGTATGATAGCCTGTTTTAGCATTAGAGCCACAGAGTGTCCTTCAGTATGATAGCCTGTTTTAGCATTAGAGCCACAGTGTGTTCTTCAGTGTGATAGCCTGTTTTAGCATTAGAGCCACAGTGTGTCCTTCAGTATGATAGCCTGTTTTAGCATTAGAGCCACAGTGTGTCCTTCTGTATGATAGCCTGTTTTAGCATTAGAGCCACAGTGTGTCCTTCAGTATGATAGCCTGTTTTAGCATTAGAGCGACAGAGTGTCCTTCAGTATGATAGCCTGTTTTAGCATTAGCACCACAGAGTGTCCTTCTGTATGATAGCCTGTTTTAGCATTAGAGCCACAGTGTCCTTCAGTATGATAGCCTGTTTTAGCATTAGCACCAGAGAGTGTTCTTCAGTATGATAGCCTGTTTTAGCATTAGAGCCACAGTGTTCTACAGTATGATAGCCTGTTTTAGCATTAGAGCCACAGTGTGTTCTTCAGTATGATAGCCTGTTTTAGCATTTGAGCCACAGTGTGTCCTTCAGTATGACAGCCTGTTTTAGCATTAGAGCCACAGTGTGTCCTTCAGTATGATAGCCTGTTTTAGCATTAGAGCCACAGAGTGTCCTTCAGTATGATAGCCTGTTTTAGCATTAGAGCCACAGTGTGTTCTTCAGTATGATAGCCTGTTTTAGCATTAGAGCCACAGTGTGTCCTTCAGTATGATAGCCTGTTTTAGCATTAGAGCCACAGTGTTCTTCAGTATGATAGCCTGTTTTAGCATTAGAGCCACAGTGTGTCCTTCAGTGTGATAGCCTGTTTTAGCATTAGAGCGACAGTGTCCTTCAGTATGATAGCCTGTTTTAGCATTAGCACCACAGTGTCCTTCAGTATGATAGCCTGTTTTAGCATTAGAGCCACAGAGTGTCCTTCAGTATGATAGCCTGTTTTAGCATTAGAGCCACAGAGTGTCCTTCAGTATGATAGCCTGTTTTAGCATTAGAGCCACAGTGTGTTCTTCAGTGTGATAGCCTGTTTTAGCATTAGAGCCACAGAGTGTCCTTCAGTATGATAGCCTGTTTTAGCATTAGAGCCACAGAGTGTCCTTCAGTATGATAGCCTGTTTTAGCATTAGAGCCACAGAGTGTCCTTCAGTATGATAGCCTGTTTTAGCATTAGAGCCACAGTGTGTTCTTCAGTATGATAGCCTGTTTTAGCATTAGCACCACAGAGTGTCCTTCTGTATGATAGCCTGTTTTAGCATTAGCACCACAGAGTGTCCTTCTGTATGATAGCCTGTTTTAGCATTAGAGCCACAGTGTCCTTCAGTATGATAGCCTGTTTTAGCATTAGCACCAGAGAGAGTTCTTCAGTATGATAGCCTGTTTTAGCATTTGAGCCACAGTGTGTCCTTCAGTATGATAGCCTGTTTTAGCATTTGAGCCACAGTGTGTCCTTCAGTATGACAGCCTGTTTTAGCATTAGAGCCACATTGTGTCCTTCAGTATGATAGCCTGTTTTAGCATTAGAGCCACAGTGTCCTTCAGTATGATAGCCTGTTTTAGCATTAGAGCCACAGTGTGTTCTTCAGTATGATTGCCTGTTTTAGCATTAGAGCCACAGTGTGTCCTTCAGTATGATAGCCTGTTTTAGCATTAGAGCCACAGTGTTCTTCAGTATGATAGCCTGTTTTAGCATTAGAGCCACAGTGTGTTCTTCAGTATGATAGCCTGTTTTAGCATTTGAGCCACAGTGTGTCCTTCAGTATGACAGCCTGTTTTAGCATTAGAGCCACAGTGTGTCCTTCAGTATGATAGCCTGTTTTAGCATTAGAGCCACAGAGTGTCCTTCAGTATGATAGCCTGTTTTAGCATTAGAGCCACAGTGTGTTCTTCAGTATGATAGCCTGTTTTAGCATTAGAGCCACAGTGTGTCCTTCAGTATGATAGCCTGTTTTAGCATTAGAGCCACAGTGTTCTTCAGTATGATAGCCTGTTTTAGCATTAGAGCCACAGTGTGTCCATCAGTGTGATAGCCTGTTTTAGCATTAGAGCGACAGTGTCCTTCAGTATGATAGCCTGTTTTAGCATTAGCACCACAGTGTCCTTCTGTATGATAGCCTGTTTTAGCATTAGAGCCACAGAGTGTCCTTCAGTATGATAGCCTGTTTTAGCATTAGAGCCACAGAGTGTCCTTCAGTATGATAGCCTGTTTTAGCATTAGAGCCACAGTGTGTTCTTCAGTGTGATAGCCTGTTTTAGCATTAGAGCCACAGAGTGTCCTTCAGTATGATAGCCTGTTTTAGCATTAGAGCCACAGAGTGTCCTTCAGTATGATAGCCTGTTTTAGCATTAGAGCCACAGAGTGTCCTTCAGTATGATAGCCTGTTTTAGCATTAGAGCCACAGAGTGTCCTTCAGTATGATAGCCTGTTTTAGCATTAGAGCCACAGTGTGTTCTTCAGTGTGATAGCCTGTTTTAGCATTAGAGCCACAGAGTGTCCTTCAGTATGATAGCCTGTTTTAGCATTAGAGCCACAGTGTGTCCTTCAGTATGATAGCCTGTTTTAGCATTAGAGCCACAGAGTGTCCTTCAGTATGATAGCCTGTTTTAGCATTAGAGCCACAGTGTGTCCTTCAGTATGATAGCCTGTTTTAGCATTAGAGCCACAGTGTGTCCTTCAGTATGATAGCCTGTTTTAGCATTAGAGCCACAGAGTGTCCTTCAGTATGACAGCCTGTTTTAGCATTAGAGCCACAGTGTGTCCTTCAGTACGATAGCCTGTTTTAGCATTAGAGCCACAGTGTGTCCTTCAGTATGATAGCCTGTTTTAGCATTAGAGCCACAGTGTGTCCTTCAGTATGATAGCCTGTTTTAGCATTAGAGCCACAGAGTGTCCTTCAGTATGATAGCCTGTTTTAGCATTAGAGCCACAGTGTGTCCTTCAGTATGATAGCCTGTTTTAGCATTAGAGCCACAGAGTGTCCTTCAGTATGACAGCCTGTTTTAGCATTAGAGCCACAGTGTGTCCTTCAGTACGATAGCCTGTTTTAGCATTAGAGCCACAGTGTGTCCTTCAGTATGATAGCCTGTTTTAGCATTAGAGCCACAGTGTGTCCTTCAGTATGATAGCCTGTTTTAGCATTAGAGCCACAGAGTGTCCTTCAGTATGATAGCCTGTTTTAGCATTAGAGCCACAGAGTGTCCTTCAGTATGATAGCCTGTTTTAGCATTAGCGCCACAGTGTCCTTCAGTATGATAGCCTGTTTTAGCATTAGAGCCACAGTGTGTCCTTCAGTATGATAGCCTGTTTTAGCATTAGAGCCACAGAGTGTCCTTCAGTATGACAGCCTGTTTTAGCATTAGAGCCACAGTGTGTCCTTCAGTACGATAGCCTGTTTTAGCATTAGAGCCACAGTGTGTCCTTCAGTACGATAGCCTGTTTTAGCATTAGAGCCACAGTGTGTCCTTCAGTATGATAGCCTGTTTTAGCATTAGAGCCACAGTGTGTCCTTTAGCAGTAGACGCTAAACGCGTGTGATGGGTTAGGTGTGATGGTCCTTCAGAGGTGTGTTATTTGGGGTGTTGGTCAGTCTATGGCTCTGCAGACACACATGGAGACACAGATGGTTTGGGATGGGGGGTGAAACAGGCTCCATTTTGAGAGGGCAGATCCATGTTTTGAGGTTTGATTGAGCTGGCTGGCTCCACTGCTGCATCTGTTTTCCATTTGAATCTGTAATTGGAGCAAATGTCACTATCAATGTTTTCTTAGGGTGCTGACACCCCCCACTCCACCCCTGAATCATATTACTGCGCAGCCAAAGCCCCCCACCCCCCACCCCCCACAACGCTGCAACAATAAAACCACACAGTTTCTCCCCTGCAACTAACTGCCATCAATCACTGCCTGAAAAAATACACACACACACACACACATGCTTGCACAAACACACGCACACTATGTGCTTGCACAAACATACACACATACTCACACACACTGTATGCCCTTGCACAAACACACGGACACACATATGCTTTCGCAGACACTCACACACACACAAAGATACACAATTGCACACACACTCGCACACATATACGCACATACAGACACAAATACACACACTCAGACACACACACAGGCAGACATATACACACACAGTCACAGGTCTCACACCTTTGCCTCTAATGTACGTTAATTCGTTTGTTCGTTCGTTCGTTCGTTCGTTCGTTCATTTGTTCGTTTGTTTGTTTGTTTCTTCATTCAGACTTCTGCAATCCTGAAGGATCATTGTGCTTCTGACTGAAGTGTTGTTTGGTTACTGTGACTCAGGTTACTAGCGTGTGATGCAGAGGCACTCAACCTGAACACCACTGTTTGACTGAATCATAGTTTTTATTTAGGTTAAGGGTGTCTCCCTTTGGGGAGAGAGAGAGAGAAGGACAGAGGGAGAAGGAGAGCGAGCGAGGGGCAGACAGTCAGAGAGAGAGATCCCAGGTGGCGTGCGTGCGTGCGTGCATGCATGTGTGTGTGTGTGTGTGTGTGTGTGTGTCTGTGTGTGATTGTGTGCGTGCGTGCGTGTGTGTGCATGCATGTCTGTGTCTGTGTGTGTATGTGTACGTGTGTGTACGTGTGTGCGTGAGTGTATGTGTACGTGTGCGTGTACGTGTGTGTACGTGTGTGTGTGTGTACGTGTGTGTGTACGTGTGTGTACGTGTGTGCGTGAGTGTATGTGTGCGTGCGTACGTGTGCGCGTACGTGTGTGCGTACGTGTGTGCGTACGTGTGTGCGTGTACGTGTGCATGTACGTGTGTGCGTGTACGTGTACGTGTACGTGTACGTGTGTGTACGTGTGTGTATGTGTATGTGTGCACGCCCATGTGTTCAGTAATATAAACATGCTGTAAAGTGGCCTTGAAGCTGAAATCCACATCAGGCAGTGTTCTGCAGCCGCCGCCCTGTGCAGGAGTGTAATCTTCTTCCTTTCCTTCAGTCCATTCATCCCGCAGCTTACGCTGGAGAACCAGACCTCCCCAACGTTATGTTTGCGTTGGCTAACGTTGTATTTGCATTGGCATCATGCAGCACATTTTTGCTGATGAGCTGTTCTTGAGAACACAGTTTGAGACGAAGGAGGTCTAATGCAAGCCGCCATTATTTCACTGTTTTTATGTGTCTTGAGTGTAGAGAGAGACACACAGACACATGGTTCTGCTGTGTCTTTGCCTAGTTTGTGTGTGTATGCAGTGTGCGTGTGTGTGTGTGTCTAGTGTGCGTCTAGTGTGTGTGTGTGTGTTTGTCTTGTGTGTGTGTGTTTGTATGCAGTGGGTGTGTGTGTGTGTGTGTTTGTATGCCGTGTGTATGTAGTGTGTGTGTGTGTCTGTGTGTGTGTCTATATGTGTGTGTTATATCAGCTCTTTGTATAAAAGCTGAAATCAGCTGAAATCCTGTCCATCTGTGTTTCATCTCTGAGTGTCCAGCTGCTTTACACACCCAACAGGCCACACACAGTACTGCAGGAGAGCCAGGGACTATTTTACACCCTACAGGCCACACACAGTACTGCAGGAGAGCCAGGGACTATTTTACACCCTACAGGCCACACACAGTACTGCAGGAGAGCCAGGGACTATTTTACAACCTACAGGCCACACACAGTACTGCAGGAGAGCCAGGGACTATTTTACACCCTACAGGCCACACACAGTACTGCAGGAAAGCCAGTGACTATTTTACACCCTACAGGCCACACACAGTACTGCAGGAAAGCCAGGGACTATTTTACACCCTACAGGCCACAGACAGTACTGCAGGAGAGCCAGGGACTATTTTACACCCTACAGGCCACAGACAGTACTGCACGGGGGTCAGGGACTATTTTACACCCTACAAGCCGTAGTACCCCAATATCTCCCACCATCCACCGATAACTCCCACTGAACCCTGATAACTTCCACCGTACCCCAATAACTCCAATCTACTACGTCTGAGCGCCAGCCCTGTCATTACTCACGGCTTTGAATTCAGGCCATTCTGGGTTCGTTTACATAGTTGTGTGTGTGCGTGTGTGTTTGGGGGGTGCTTTGGCGTCACTATGGGTCGGATGGGGGTCGGGGTACAGGGCGGTGGGATTGCATGTGTGTGTAGTGTGTAGTGTGTGTGTGTGTAGTAGTGTGTGTGTAGGGTGCGTGTGTGTGTGTAGTGTGCGTGGGGAGGGGGAGGGGGGCTTCTCCAGATGGATTCGTTCTTGCTGCACGGCACGGTGTTGGCCGGGTCATTTCCTGTCGGGAGGCATGGATTTAATCAACCCCTCTTACAGGACAAAGAGAGAGTGAGGGAGGGCAGGGGGAGAGAAAGGAGAGTGAGTGAGAGAGAGGGGGAGAACCTTGTTCCTAAAAAGGACAGATACTAACGCCACACGTACACAGCCCAGTAAGCTGTATAATCTTAATAAATACTACAGATGGGCTCCAAACAGCACACAAGAATACCAGAGAGTAATTGAAAACCAAACCATTCAAAACGTATTAGATAACTTTATGGTCACTACATATCCTCATAGTACAAAAGGAGTAACTCTAGCTGTCCAAAATATTAACAGCATCTTTGAAAAAACAGCAAAAATTGCTCATTTGAAAACCCAAAACATTTCAAATAAGAAAAGTAACAAAGACAAAAAATGGTTTGATAAAGAATGTAACGACCTAAGGAAAAAACTTAGAAAACTCTCTAATCAAAAACATAGAGACCAACAAAATCAAGACTTACGCCTTAGGTACTATGAGGAACTAAATCACTATAAGCGCACACTAAGAATGAAGAAAGAACAACATATACAAAAACAACTGACAATAATGGAGGAGTCCATCAACACAAACAAGTTTTGGGAAAATTGGAAACGTATAAGTAAATCAAAACATGAGGAAATTGCTATACAAGATGGAGAAAAATGGAAAGAACATTTTGAACAACTCTTTAAAGAATTCCCTATTACTAAATTAGAACAAACCTCAATTTCTGAAAAACTAAATAGCCTAGAATTGATTATTAAAGACAACCAAAACCCCTTGGACTCCCCTATTACTGACAAAGAGCTAAAGGAGAGACTACAGGCCCTCCAATCAGGGAAAGCATGTGGGCCTGATGGCATCCCCAATGAGATGCTAAAATACAGCAACAACAAAATGCAGGAATCACTGCTAAAACTGTTCAATCTCATTCTGAGTGTGGGCTACTTCCCTGAAATCTGGAGTCAAGGACTAATAACCCCAATATTCAAGAGTGGAGACAGATTTGACCCCAACAATTACCGAGGCATTAGTGTGAACAGTAATCTGGGGAAGGTGCTTTGTAGCATTATCAATAAAAGAATGTTAGACTTCCTTAATGAACACAATGCCTTGAGTAAGAGTCAAATTGGCTTTTTACCAAAACATCGGACTACCGATCATATTTACACCCTACACACCCTAATTGATAATTACGTGAATCAAAATAAAATAAAAATATTTGCTTGTTTTGTAGATTTTCAAAAAGCATTTGATTCTATTTGGCACAAAGGATTATTGTACAAACTTCTTGAAATTGGTGTAGGGGGTAAAATCTATGATTTAATCAAATCAATGTACACAGAAAATAAGTTAAAATTGGCAACAAGAGAACAGAATTCTTCACTCAGGGGCGTGGAGTGAGACAGGGATGCAACATAAGCCCAACCCTATTTAACATTTACATTAATGAATTGGCTACAATATTGGAACAATCTGCAGCCCCTGGTCTCACTCTACATGATAAAGAAATTAAATTCCTGCTCTATGCTGATGACCTGGTTCTACTATCGCCTACAGAACAAGGGCTACAGCAGAACCTGGACCTGCTTGAGCAGTACTGCCAGGCCTGGGCCCTGGCAGTAAATCTAAAAAAGACTAAAATAATGATTTTTCAGAAAAGACCCAGATTTCAGGGCAATAAATACAGATTTAATATAGGATCAAACACAATAGAACATTGTACAAATTATACTTATTTAGGACTCACAATTAGTTCATCTGGAAATTTCAACTTGGCTGTGAATGAACTGAAAGAGAAAGCCAGAAGGGCTATTTATGCCATTAAAAGGGGAATACACTTTGACATCCCAATTCAAATTTGGCTAAAAATATTTAAATCGATCATTCAACCTATTGCACTTTATGGCAGTGAAGTGTGGGGTCCGCTTACAAAACAAGATTTTTCAAAATGGGAAAAACACCCAACTGAAACCCTGCATGCAGAATTCTGTAAAATGATATTACGGGTACAAAGGAAAACACCCAATAATGCATGCAGGGCTGAATTAGGCCAATACCCACTATTAATCGATATTGAAAAAAGAGCAATTAAGTTTTGGCAACATCTAAACCACAGCGACCCCAACTCTTACCATTATAAAGCCCTGAAATGCCAAGAGCTGAGCATAGAGAAAAGTCCCCTCAGTCAGTTGGTCCTGAGGCTTTCTGCACTAACACCTACTAACACCAATCAGCCTCAGGACAGCACCATAAAAACACAGGAAATTAGAGTAAACCAAATTATATCACAACACAAAGAAAACTATATCAACCATTGGAGCACTCAAACCCAAACACAAAGTAAACTTAATTGCTATCTGGCTCTAAAAAGACATTACAGTTTGGCAGATTACCTAACCATGGTAAAAAATACTAAGCTTAGAAAAATACTGACAATGTACAGGCTCAGTGAGCACAGTTTGGCCATAGAGACCGGTCGGCACAGGCAGACATGGCTTCCCAAAGAGGAAAGGCTGTGCTCACAGTGCCAACAAAAAGAGGTTGAGACAGAGAAGCACTTTCTTTTAAAATGCACAAAATATGAAAACCAACGAAAAATTTTCTTCCATAAAATTAGACAGGTATGCCCAAATTTCCTAAACCTTCCTGATGAAGAGAAACTCCCCATTCTCCTCGGGGAGGAAGGGAGCTGCATGACCCTGGCAGCACAATATATTTCTGCCTGCCACAGCCTGAGACACAGTGAGTGACACCAAGACAGCAACAAGATCTATATATTATTTTATAGTTTATACAATGTATATATAATGTTACTATTATTTTCATAACTGTATTTGTAGTAATTAATTGTTCATATTGTACTGTATATTTTGTGTTTGCTTTGGCAATATTTACCATGTGTATTTCATGCCAATAAAGCATTTGAAATTGAAAAAATTGAGAGGGGGAGAGAGGGAGAGGGGGATAGGGAGAGGGGGAGAGGGGGAGAGGGGGGGAAAGGAGAGAGAGAGAGAGGGGGAGAGGGGGATAGAGAGAGGGGGGAGAGGGGGGAAAGGAGAGAGAGAGGGAGAGAGAGAGAGAGAGAGAGATGCAGTGATTGAGAGGTGAAGCTGGGAATATTTGGGTAGAATCTGATTCAGGCCCTGGCTCGGTTCGTCTAGCCACAGTTATACCACAGAAAGAGAGAGGGGTGTGGAGGCTTTATCCCTTTATTTTGTCAAAACATTCCCCTTTATGGTGCATTACATTCTGCCAAACATAGGATCACATCTCGTATAAACAGACACAGGGAGGGGGGAGATACAAGCCCCCCCCCAACCCCACGGAGATGGTCTGTACCTGTAGCTCAGCGTTAGGCCTGGCTCTGACTGGCTGTTACCTGTGTACCTGCAGCTCAGCGTTAGGCCTGGCTCTGACTGGCTGTTACCTGTAGCTCAGCGTTAGGCCTGGCTCTGATTGACTGTTAACCTGTAGTGCAGCTTTAGGCCTGGCTCTGATTGGCTGTTACCCTGTAGCTCAGCGCTAGGCCTGGCTCTGATTGGCTGTTACCCTGTAGCGCAGCGTTAGGCCTGGCTCTGATTGGCTGTTACCCTGTAGCTCAGCGCTAGGCCTGGCTCTGATTGGCTGTTACCCTGTAGCCCAGCGTTAGGCCTGGCTCTGACTGGCTGTTACCCTGTAGCGCAGCGTTAGGCCTGGCTCTGATTGGCTGTTACCCTGTAGCTCAGCGCTAGGCCTGGCTCTGATTGGTTGTTACCCTGTAGCCCAGCGTTAGGCCTGGCTCTGACTGGCTGTTACCCTGTAGCCCAGCTTTAGGCCTGTCTCTGACTGGCGGTTACCCTGTAGCACACAGACACAGCACAGCTGGAAACCAGAAGGATGCTGGATAACAGGAAGGCTCCCCCGTTCCCATGGCATTGACCCCAGACCTGAGCGAACATAGACATAGTCAGGGCTGCAGTATTGTGTGTGTGTGTGTGTGTGTGTGTGTGTGTATAGTGTCTGAAGGAGACAGTGATAGTACCCAGCTCTGTGTGATGTACGGATTGAACAGGAAGTAGTGTGCTGATAAGAAAGGATTGAGAGTTCTGGGCCATTTCCTGTCTGATAAATTGTGTGGGACAGACAGCTTCCTGTCTTTCTTGGTCTGCTCTTCTCTACCGAGCACGCCCCCCCCCCGAACCCCCCCAGATCTCTAAATCACCTGGCCCATGGTAACCATAGTGACCCATGCGCACGTGCACGTATACACACACACACACACACACATGCTGCACGTACACACACACACACACACACACACACATGCTGCACGTACACACACACACACACACACACATGCTGCACGTACACACACACACACACACACATGCTGCACGTACACACACACACACACACACACACACACACATGCTGCACGTACACACACACACACACACATGCTGATCTGAGGTGGCCGAGTGGTTAATGTACATCTCTAAATGAACACACACAATGTAAATAAGAAAATTTCCATTACAACGTACACACACACACACACACACACACACACACACACACACACACACACACACACACACACACACACGGACAGGACTCTCTCACTGCCCCCAGAATATGTGACTCCTGGCGCGAGAGTCATGTGACCATCTGTCTGTAACAGACAGAGACAAGCTGCATGCAGGGAGCTCACGGCCGTGTGACGCTCTGCCCTGAATCTGGAAGGGTTCCGGAAGGTTTTGTGTGTGCAGTGAGATCCCAGACTCAGCCAATCAGAGTTGTCTCTGAAATTCGTCTGTGCTGACAGCCAAAGATATATGCATATATTAACCCCTCCCCTTTTTTTCTGTTCAGACAGAGAAATATGTTGTTTACACTGAATTTATTGCACATCAGAGTGTTAAATCATTTGAAAATGGATTCCACAGAAGTGCAGAGTTTTGAGAGATAGAACAGAATTATACCTTTTTAATCAGGACCAAATGGTAATACACACATATACACACTATACCAGGGGTGTCCAATCTTATTCAAATGCTAATACACACATATACACACTATACCAGGGGTGTCCAATCTTATTCAAATGCTAATACACACATATACACACTATACCAGGGGTGTCCAATCTTATTCAAATGCTAATACACACATATACACACTATACCAGGGGTGTCCAATCTTATTCAAATGCTAATACACACATATACACACTATACCAGGGGTGTCCAATCTTATTCAAATGCTAATACACACATATACACACTATACCAGGGGTGTCCAATCTTATTCAAATGCTAATACACACATATACACACTATACCAGGGTTGTCCAATCTTATTCAAATGCTAATACACACATATACACACTATACCAGGGGTGTCCAATCTTATTCAAATGCTAATTATCCACCACATTTCTATCAGATTTCTCAACCCTCTCATGACACTCAACTGTAGATCTGAGCTGAGCTTAACTGTAGATCTGAGCTGAGCTTAACTGTAGATCTGAGCTGAGCTTAACTGTAGATCTGAGCTGAGCTTAACTGTAGATCTGAGCTGAGCTAAACTGTAGATCTGAGCTGAGCTTAACTGTAGATCTGAGCTGAGCTAAACTGTGAAACACGTGACGGACTATAAGCTAAATCCACCTCTGCTTGTGTTGCTGTTGGCTACAGGCTATAATTTACATTTTACATTTAGGCTATCAATCATGAGGTTTTACTATGCAGACAATGAAGCAAGACAAATGTGTGTTTGTGGCAATAGTACGCTATACCTAGCTGCAGTATAGGCATTTGTAAAACCCCCGCACCCCAACTTAAAAAATGGTTCTTGCTTCCCTGCAAACGACCGATTTGATAGAGAAATCTGTTTCTTTCCAATGTTAGCTGACTAAGATAAGAAAGTATGCATCGGTCCCTTGACAACCTTTCCTTTTTGTCATCATAATCGCATATACAGTAGGCCTAGTTGTTTACTTCATTTGTGAAATAGCCTTACTAATATCAAGCTAATATCAATAATAATGTCCACTAAAATTGTTTACGCGCAGAATCCTGATGTAAATGGTACCACAATGACATAAATCAGTTGTTTAATAAAAACATAGGCTATTTATTAAGTGTAATGCATAGCTACCAAGCATCTTTGTGCTAGTTGGGTTTCGAGCTTGCACTGCATCACGACACGACAAGCGTCACTTCTCTGTGCTATCCCATAATATCTTAAAAGTAAAAAGATTTAAATAAAAACTGTTAAGTAGCCGGAAGTTGCTTTCTGAGCTCAGTCAGATCACTTTCATCACTGAGTTATAACTCGGTCAGATCACTTTTGCTAAATGTAGGCTATTTAATTATTACCTCTAGATCTGCATCTGCACTCAGACAGGGATAACTTGGAACAAGACGAAGAACCGGAATCGTTACATTCTACAATTTGGAACCAGTTCCTCGATTCCGCATTTGGAATCGGTTCCCTGGAATCGATTCCCGATTCTCGCACATCACTAAATGATACAATTGTTTTCTGCCTTTTAGATAACTGGTGAACCATAAAAGAGATTGCTCTGTAAGACCTATGTGTTTTGATTTCTGTAATAATATGTGATGGTCAACTGTATTGAAAGCCTTAATATGCTCATACAGTATATTGTGGTCCTCAAGATATTTAATCAGTGTATTATAGGCAGATTTTTCATGGTGTCATGGTTTCTCAGCCTGCTCCTCTCTTGTTGGCCATTTCCCTGTGGAGCGTTCATGTAGCGCTCATGTAGCGCCTCTTTCGTTGTCCGTTTCGTGTTTTGGTTTCTCTTGCTGCTCAGTGCTGTATTTCCGTTCATTATTTAAACCTCGCGTCTTCTTTGTTTGACGCTTCCATATTGCATAGTTCCATAGTTTGACATGGAAAGCCGGTAATTCACGGTATAGGACTGACAGATCGAATCGACCGTTTCGGGTGTCATTAGCGTTAGCTAGGAACTTGTTTACTCTCTGCCCTTTGGTCGTCCCTTCGCGGAACTTCTCTGTCTCCCTGTCCAAGGCGGATCTGTTTTTGCCGTCTCGTTTACCTCTTGTTTGTGTTTTCTGGCTCTCACTTGTGTGAGCTTGAGGTCTTTCTTTCTGTTGTATTGTCTTAATCTCTAGAGTTGGAGTATTTCGCCCGATACGGGACGCTTTTAGTTTGGTAGCGGTTACTCTCGTTTTTATTATTTTTTCTCTTGTTGTTTTATTCCCTGTTTGCGGGTTTCCCTCCTGTTTTTGTGGTGTTCGTTCTCGAGCACTTTAAGAATCCCCCTGTCGCGTTTGGTCCGCTCCATACGCTACCCTGTCAGGTATCTGTGGTGTGCATTCTCAAGCACTTTAAGAATCCCCCTGTCGCATTTGGTCCGTTCCATACGCTACCCTGTCAGGTATCTGTGGTGTTCATTCTCGAGCACTTTAGGAACCCCCCTGTCGCGTTTGGTCCGTTCCATACGCTACCCTGTCAGGTATCTGTGGTGTGCATTCTCAAGCACTTTAAGAATCCCCCTGTCGCATTTGGTCCGTTCCATACGCTACCCTGTCAGGTATCTGTGGTGTTCATTCTCGAGCACTTTAAGAATCCCCCTGTCGCGTTTGGTCCGCTCCATACGCTACCCTGTCAGGTATCTGTGGTGTGCATTCTCAAGCACTTTAAGAATCCCCCTGTCGCGTTTGGTCCGCTCCATACGCTACCCTGTCAGGTATCTGTGGTGTTCATTCTCGAGCACTTTAAGAATCCCCCTGTCGCGTTTGGTCCGTTCCATACGCTACCCTGTCAGGTATCTGTGGTGTTCATTCTCGAGCACTTTAAGAATCCCCCTGTCGCGTTTGGTCCGTTCCATATGCTACCCTGTCAGGTATCTGTGGTGTTCATTCTCGAGCACTTTAAGATCCCCCCTGTCGCGTTTGGTCCGTTCCATATGCTACCCTGTCAGGTATCTGTTGGGTGAAAACAATAAGAAAGCATTGTGTCTAAAAATGATTTTGTCTGGTCATGATTTACAGAGTTTAAAATGTCAATGTTAAAGTCACCCATGATATAGCATTTCTTGCTTTCTCTGGATCCGTTAAGTGAAGGTTGAAAGCAGTTATTCTGATGCATGGTGGGTTTGTATATACATCCAGTGATTACATGATTGCTTATTTCGATAGACATTTTCAGCAGACAACACAAAACAGCTTTCTATATCATTTCTCTCTTTATATTCTATATCCTCCTTTACATATAATGCAACTCCTCCACCTTTCTTATCTTTTCTATATCTATGAACATTATTATATTTCTCAGTACTATATAGTTCAGCATCATGTTTGTTTAACCGTGATTCTGATATTTCTATGGCAGAAACATTATGAATTAGACTGGATAAGCATAGAGTAAAAATGTTTGGGCATACTAGGTGCATTAATGTGAAGGAGAGAACGATCACCTTTTTTGTGAATTAGATTAGTAACAGATTTAAAATATATTTACAGTTGGTCATAAGAGCATTATTCATATCAAAAAAAGAATGAACATCAGAGTCATGATTACAGGGACAGTCGGTGCTGATGAGGTCCTTCTGAAATGGATCAATGATTGCATTCTTAATCCTTTCCACTAATTGGGATCTTCTGGACGTTTCTACAGTCTTTGTGGGGGTTAATCCTTTAGAAGTCTCATTGTGAGTTCTACTTTTGTTTCTTAGGCCTAACAATGAGGCGATCATAGCTGATAACAGCATAGTCACCACGCTCTCTGGCCACCTTCATGAGGCGATCATAGCTGATAACAGCATAGTCACCACGCTCTCTGGCCACCTTCATGAGGCGATCATAGCTGATAACAGCATAGTCACCACACTCTCTGGCCACCTTCATGAGGCGATCATAGCTGATAACAGCATAGTCACCACGCTCTCTGGCCACCTTCATGAGGCGATCATAGCTGATAACAGCATAGTCACCACGCTCTCTGGCCACCTTCATGAGGCGATCATAGCTGATAACAGCATAGTCACCACGCTCTCTGGCCACCTTCATGAGGCGATCATAGCTGATAACAGCATAGTCACCACGCTCTCTGGCCACCTTCATGAGGCGATCATAGCTGATAACAGCATAGTCACCACGCTCTCTGGCCACCTTCATGAGGCGATCATAGCTGATAACAGCATAGTCACCACACTCTCTGGCCACCTTCATGAGGCGATCATAGCTGATAACAGCATAGTCACCACGCTCTCTGGCCACCTTCATGAGGCGATCATAGCTGATAACAGCATAGTCACCACACTCTCTGGCCACCTTCATGAGGCGATCATAGCTGATAACAGCATAGTCACCACACTCTCTGGCCACCTTCATGAGGCGATCATAGCTGATAACAGCATAGTCACCACGCTCTCTGGCCACCTTCATGAGGCGATCATAGCTGATAACAGCATAGTCACCACACTCTCTGGCCACCTTCATGAGGCGATCATAGCTGATAACAGCATAGTCACCACACTCTCTGGCCACCTTCATGAGGCGATCATAGCTGATAACAGCATAGTCACCACACTCTCTAGCCACCTTCATGGCAGGAATGAGCTCTGCTCTTCTTCTGGGTAGTTGGTCAGAGAAGTCCTCATTGATAAACGGAGATGAGTTCTTTAGACTTGCTCTTGCCTGGGAAAGTATGAGCTGCTTATCCTTGAACCTCAACAGTTTAACAACCACGGGTCGAGGTTTGTCTGCATTTCTAATGGCTTTTCCATTCTTATGGGCACGTTCAGTCTCGATTGTTTTGTGGTCAATCTTGAGATTCTTTGATAATATTTCTCTGACTTGGTGTTCTGTTTCATGAATGAGAGACCTTCTATAATGATCTTATTTCGTCTGCTTTGGTTTTCTAAGTAATCAAGTTTTTCAAGGCAGTTGTTGTTAGACATGGGGGTGGTGTGGAGAGACTCTGAAGTTGAGATTCAATTTGTGACCTCTAGCTGGTGGAGGACTGAAGTAAGAGAAGAAAACAAGGGGAGACAGCTAGGGCAGCCAGTTTATGAGTATAGCTGGTTAGCTGGGGGTTTTGGTCACAGGTTGTTGTGGTTGTAGATTTGTAGGGTTGTTAGCTAATGGGGTTGTAGTTTTGTGGGGTTGTTGATTTGTAGGGTTGTTAGCTAATGGGGTTGTAGATTTGTAGGGTTGTTAGTTAATGGGGTTGTAGATTTGTAGGGTTGTTAGCTAATGAGGTTGTAGATTTGTAGGGTTGTTAGTTAATGGGGTTGTAGATTTGTAGGGTTGTTAGTTAATGGGGTTGTAGATTTGTAGGGTTGTTAGTTAATGGGGTTGTAGATTTGTAGGGTTGTTAGTTAATGGGGTTGTAGATTTGTAGGGTTGTTAGTTAATGGGGTTGTAGATTTGTAGGGTTGTTAGTTAATGGGGTTGTAGATTTGTAGGGTTGTTAGTTAATGGGGTTGTAGATTTGTAGGGTTGTTAGTTAATGGGGTTGTAGATTTGTAGGGTTGTTAGTTAATGGGGTTGTAGATTTGTAGGGTTGTTAGTTAATGGGGTTGTAGATTTGTAGGGTTGTTAGGTAATGGGGTTGTAGATTTGTAGGGTTGTTAGTTAATGGGGTTGTAGATTTGTAGGGTTGTTAGTTAATGGGGTTGTAGATTTGTAGGGTTGTTAGTTAATGGGGTTGTAGATTTGTAGGGTTATTAGTTAATGGGGTTGTAGATTTGTAGGGTTATTAGTTAATGGGGTTGTAGATTTGTAAGGTTGTTCGTTAATGGGGTTGTAGATTTGTAGGGTTGTTAGTTAATGGGGTTGTAGATTT
>CM040403.1:146068821-146108821 GCA_022702515.1 Ilyophis sp. 1 JC-2022 | reverse complement strand
TAAAAAGGCGTCTCCTTTCCAAAGGATCCCATAGAGATATGTGCAGATACTGAGGGAATCTCTTCGCAGGGCGAGATTAGTGAGCTCCGCAAAATATTTTCTGAGTTTCGGAAAATGCTTGAGAGACTTTTTTTATGAATAAACGTTTGTGTGATTGCTTCAGCAATATTTTAAACATGCTGTATCAAGTTTAAAGTTTAGAGCTCTAGAATGTAGTAGTACAGTTGTCACATTAGAAATAAACTGTATGACAATGTACTGAGAGTATATATTTATTTGTTAAGAGTGGTAAGGTGAATAAGGTATTAACTAACGAATTTAACCTACACGATGAGCATTTTTTATCAAATTTTTTTTTTGCAAAAGCTCCTTCCTGGCTTTGTTGGAGGCAATGGTGTTGCTTTTTTCTCTTATGGTTGTTTCATGTTCTTATCCGTCCATTATATCCGTCCGTATCAGTCTTTTTTTCCACAGGAGAAAAATACGCTGCTCGAGTACCCTGCAGCCCATGCTGTACCGCTATAGGCTCGTTGTTGCAGACACCGCCCCTTTTATGGGAACGCGCACAGAGCTTGATTAATAAAGCCTGTGTTCACTGAGCAAGTTGATAACCACGTTCATAGTACCGGTTAACCTAGATTGTGGTGGTTAGGCTTTCTGAAGCTAGCTAACGCAAAGAAACCCTGGCTATGTTAAGCTTCCTTCGCAGTATACCCCCCAGGCCATTACAGAAAGTTGTTGTTGCTGTTGTAGCCATTACTAAAGGTTGTGTTGTGTTGTTGCAGGCGACGTACAGGCCGTTACTGAAGGTTGTGTTGTTGTTGCAGGTGGCGTACAGGCCGTTACTGAAGGTTGTGTTGTTGCATGCGACGTACAGGCCGTTACTGAAGGTTGTGTTGTTGTTGCAGGCGACGTACAGGCCGTTACTGAAGGTTGTGTTGTTGTTGCAGGCGACGTACAGACCGTTACTGAAGGTTGTGTTGTGTTGTGTTGTTGTAGCAGGCGACGTACAGGCCGTTACTGAAGGTTGTGTTGTATTGTTGTTGCAGGCGACGTACAGGTCGTTACTGAAGGTTGTGTTGTTGTTGCAGGCAACGTACAGACCGTTACTGAAGGTTGTGTTGTGTTGTGTTGTTGTTGCAGGTGACGTACAGGCCGTTACTGAAGGTTGTGTTGTTGTTGCAGGTGGCGTACAGGCCGTTACTGAAGGTTGTGTTGTTGCATGCGACGTACAGGCCGTTACTGAAGGTTGTGTTGTTGTTGCAGGCGACGTACAGGCCGTTACTGAAGGTTGTGTTGTTGTTGCAGGCGACGTACAGACCGTTACTGAAGGTTGTGTTGTGTTGTGTTGTTGTAGCAGGCGACGTACAGGCCGTTACTGAAGGTTGTGTTGTATTGTTGTTGCAGGCGACGTACAGGTCGTTACTGAAGGTTGTGTTGTTGTTGCAGGCGACGTACAGGTCGTTACTGAAGGTTGTGTTGTTGTTGCAGGCAACGTACAGGCCGTTACTGAAGGTTGTGTTGTGTTGTTGTTGCAGACGACGTACAGACCGTTACTGAAGGTTGTGTTGTGTTGTTGCAGGCGACGTACAGGCCATTACTGAAGGTTGTGTTGTGTTGTTGTAGCAGGCGACGTACAGGCCGTTACTGAAGGTTGTGTTGTTGTTGCAGGTGGCGTACAGGCCGTTACTGAAGGTTGTGTTGTTGTTGCAGGCGACGTACAGGCCGTTACTGAAGGTTGTGTTGTGTTGTTGCAGGCGACGTACAGGCCGTTACTGAAGGTTGTGTTGTTGCAGGCGACGTACAGGTCGTTACTGAAGGTTGTGTTGTTGCAGGCGACGTACAGGCCATTACTGAAGGTTGTGTTGTGTTGTTGCAGGCGACGTACAGGCCGTTACTGAAGGTTGTGTTGTGTTGTTGCAGGCGACGTACAGGCCGTTACTGAAGGTTGTGTTGTTGCAGGCGACGTACAGGTCGTTACTGAAGGTTGTGTTGTTGCAGGCGACGTACAGACCGTTACTGAAGGTTGTGTTGTTGTTGCAGGCGACGTACAGACCGTTACTGAAGGTTGTGTTGTGTTGTTGCAGGCGACGTACAGGCCATTACTGAAGGTTGTGTTGTGTTGTTGCAGGCGACGTACAGGCCGTTACTGAAGGTTGTGTTGCAGGCGGCGTACAGGCCGTTACTGAAGGTTGTGTTGTTGCAGGCGGCGTACAGGCCGTTACTGAAGGTTGTGTTGTTGTTGCAGGCGACGTACAGGCCGTTACTGAAGGTTGTGTTGTTGTTGCAGGCGGCGTACAGGCCGTTACTGAAGGTTGTGTTGTGTTGTGTTGTTGTAGCAGGCGACGTACAGGCCGTTACTGAAGGTTGTGTTGTATTGTTGTTGCAGGCGACGTACAGGTCGTTACTGAAGGTTGTGTTGTTGTTGCAGGCAACGTACAGACCGTTACTGAAGGTTGTGTTGTGTTGTGTTGTTGTTGCAGGTGACGTACAGGCCGTTACTGAAGGTTGTGTTGTTGTTGCAGGTGGCGTACAGGCCGTTACTGAAGGTTGTGTTGTTGCATGCGACGTACAGGCCGTTACTGAAGGTTGTGTTGTTGTTGCAGGCGACGTACAGGCCGTTACTGAAGGTTGTGTTGTTGTTGCAGGCGACGTACAGACCGTTACTGAAGGTTGTGTTGTGTTGTGTTGTTGTAGCAGGCGACGTACAGGCCGTTACTGAAGGTTGTGTTGTATTGTTGTTGCAGGCGACGTACAGGTCGTTACTGAAGGTTGTGTTGTTGTTGCAGGCGACGTACAGGTCGTTACTGAAGGTTGTGTTGTTGTTGCAGGCAACGTACAGGCCGTTACTGAAGGTTGTGTTGTGTTGTTGTTGCAGACGACGTACAGACCGTTACTGAAGGTTGTGTTGTGTTGTTGCAGGCGACGTACAGGCCATTACTGAAGGTTGTGTTGTGTTGTTGTAGCAGGCGACGTACAGGCCGTTACTGAAGGTTGTGTTGTTGTTGCAGGTGGCGTACAGGCCGTTACTGAAGGTTGTGTTGTTGTTGCAGGCGACGTACAGGCCGTTACTGAAGGTTGTGTTGTGTTGTTGCAGGCGACGTACAGGCCGTTACTGAAGGTTGTGTTGTTGCAGGCGACGTACAGGTCGTTACTGAAGGTTGTGTTGTTGCAGGCGACGTACAGGCCATTACTGAAGGTTGTGTTGTGTTGTTGCAGGCGACGTACAGGCCGTTACTGAAGGTTGTGTTGTGTTGTTGCAGGCGACGTACAGGCCGTTACTGAAGGTTGTGTTGTTGCAGGCGACGTACAGGTCGTTACTGAAGGTTGTGTTGTTGCAGGCGACGTACAGACCGTTACTGAAGGTTGTGTTGTTGTTGCAGGCGACGTACAGACCGTTACTGAAGGTTGTGTTGTGTTGTTGCAGGCGACGTACAGGCCATTACTGAAGGTTGTGTTGTGTTGTTGCAGGCGACGTACAGGCCGTTACTGAAGGTTGTGTTGCAGGCGGCGTACAGGCCGTTACTGAAGGTTGTGTTGTTGCAGGCGGCGTACAGGCCGTTACTGAAGGTTGTGTTGTTGTTGCAGGCGACGTACAGGCCGCTACTGAAGGTTGTGTTGTTGTTGCAGGCGGCGTACAGGCCGTTACTGAAGGTTGTGTTGTGTTGTTGTTGCAGGCGACGTACAGGCCGTTACTGAAGGTTGTGTTGTGTTGTGTTACAGGCGACGTACAGGCCGTTACTGAAGGTTGTGTTGTGTTGTTGTTGCAGGCGACGTACAGGCCGTTACTGAAGGTTGTGTTGTGTTGTGTTACAGGCGACGTACAGGCCGTTACTGAAGGTTGTGTTGTGTTGTTGTTGCAGGCAACGTACAGGCCGTTACTGAAGGTTGTGTTGTTGTTGCAGGCGGCGTACAGGCCGTTACTGAAGGTTGTGTTGTTGTTGCAGGCGACGTACAGGCCGTTACTGAAGGTTGTGTTGTTGTTGCAGGCGGCGTACAGGCCGTTACTGAAGGTTGTGTTGTTGTTGCAGGCGGCGTACAGGCCGTTACTGAAGGTTGTGTTGTTGCAGGCGGCGTACAGGCCGTTACTGAAGGTTGTGTTGTTGCAGGCGGCGTACAGGCCGTTACTGAAGGTTGTGTTGTTGCAGGCGGCGTACAGGCCGTTACTGAAGGTTGTGTTGTGTTGTTGTTGCAGGCGACGTACAGGCCGTTACTGAAGGTTGTGTTGTTGTTGCAGGCGACGTACAGGCCGTTACTGAAGGTTGTGTTGTGTTGTTGTTGCAGGCGACGTACAGGCCGTTACTGAAGGTTGTGTTGTGTTGTTGTTGCAGGCGACGTACAGGCCGTTACTGAAGGTTGTGTTGTTGCAGGCGGCGTACAGGCCGTTACTGAAGGTTGTGTTGTTGCAGGCGGCGTACAGGCCGTTACTGAAGGTTGTGTTGTGTTGTTGCAGGCGGCGTACAGGCCGTTACTGAAGGTTGTGTTGTTGCAGGCGGCGTACAGACCGTTACTGAAGGTTGTGTTGTTGCAGGCGACGTACAGGCCGTTACTGAAGGTTGTGTTGTTGCAGGCGGCGTACAGGCCGTTACTGAAGGTTGTGTTGTTGCAGGCGGCGTACAGGCCGTTACTGAAGGTTGTGTTGTTGCAGGCGGCGTACAGGCCGTTACTGAAGGTTGTGTTGTGTTGTTGTTGCAGGCGACGTACAGGCCGTTACTGAAGGTTGTGTTGTGTTGTTGTTGCAGGCGACGTACAGGCCATTACTGAAGGTTGTGTTGTTGCAGGCGGCGTACAGGCCGTTACTGAAGGTTGTGTTGTTGCAGGCGACATACAGGCCGTTACTGAAGGTTGTGTTGTTGCAGGCGGCTTACAGGCCGTTACTGAAGGTTGTGTTGTGTTGTTGTTGCAGGCAACGTACAGGCCATTACTGAAGGTTGTGTTGTGTTACAGGCGACGTACAGGCCGTTACTGAAGGTTGTGTTGTGTTGTTGCAGGCGACGTACAGGCCGTTACTGAAGGTTGTGTTGTTGCAGGCGACGTACAGGCCGTTACTGAAGGTTGTGTTGTGTTGTTGCAGGTGACGTACAGGCCGTTACTGAAGGTTGTGTTGTGTTGTTGCAGGCGACGTACAGGCCGTTACTGAAGGTTGTGTTGTTGCAGGCGACGTACAGGCCGTTACTGAAGGTTGTGTTGTTGCAGGTGACGTACAGGCCGTTACTGAAGGTTGTGTTGTGTTGTTGCAGGCGACGTACAGGCCGTTACTGAAGGTTGTGTTGTGTTGCAGGTGGCGTACAGGCCGTTACTGAAGGTTGTGTTGTGTTGTGTTACAGGCGACGTACAGGCCGTTACTGAAGGTTGTGTTGTGTTGTTGTTGCAGGCGACGTACAGGCCGTTACTGAAGGTTGTGTTGTGTTGCAGGCGGCGTACAGGCCGTTACTGAAGGTTGTGTTGTGTTGTGTTACAGGCGACGTACAGGCCGTTACTGAAGGTTGTGTTGTGTTGTTGTTGCAGGCAACGTACAGGCCGTTACTGAAGGTTGTGTTGTGTTGTTGCAGGCGACGTACAGGCCATTACTGAAGGTTGTGTTGTGTTGTTGTTGCAGGCGACGTACAGGCCGTTACTGAAGGTTGTGTTGTGTTGTTGCAGGCGACGTACAGGCCGTTACTGAAGGTTGTGTTGTGTTGTTGCAGGCGACGTACAGGCCGTTACTGAAGGTTGTGTTGTGTTGCAGGCGACGTACAGGCCATTACTGAAGGTTGTGTTGTTGCAGGCGACGTACAGGCCGTTACTGAAGGTTGTGTTGTGTTGTTGTTGCAGGCGACGTACAGGCCGTGACTGAAGGTTGTGTTGTTGCAGGCGACGTACAGGCTGTTACTGAAGGTTGTGTTGTTGCAGGCGGCGTACAGGCCGTGACTGAAGGTTGTGTTGTTGCAGGCGACGTACAGGCCGTTACTGAAGGTTGTGTTGTTGCAGGCGACGTACAGGTCGTTACTGAAGGTTGTGTTGTTGCAGGCGACGTACAGGCCGTGACTGAAGGTTGTGTTGTTGCAGGCGACGTACAGGTCGTTACTGAAGGTTGTGTTGTTGCAGGCGGCGTACAGGCCGTGACTGAAGGTTGTGTTGTTGCAGGCGACGTACAGACCGTTACTGAAGGTTGTGTTGTTGCAGGCGACGTACAGGTCGTTACTGAAGGTTGTGTTGTTGCAGGCGGCGTACAGGCCGTGACTGAAGGTTGTGTTGTTGCAGGCGACGTACAGACCGTTACTGAAGGTTGTGTTGTTGCAGGCGACGTACAGGTCGTTACTGAAGGTTGTGTTGTTGCAGGCGACGTACAGGCCATTACTGAAGGTTGTGTTGTTGTTGCAGGCGACGTACAGGCCATTACTGAAGGTTGTGTTGTTGTTGCAGGCGACGTACAGGCCATTACTGAAGGTTGTGTTGTTGCAGGCGACGTACAGGCCGTTACTGAAGGTTGTGTTGTTGTTGCAGGCGACGTACAGGCCGTTACTGAAGGTTGTGTTGTTGCAGGCGGCGTACAGGCCGTGACTGAAGGTTGTGTTGTTGCAGGCGACGTACAGGCCGTTACTGAAGGTTGTGTTGTGTTGTTGCAGGCGACGTACAGACCGTTACTGAAGGTTGTGTTGTTGCAGGCGACGTACAGGTCGTTACTGAAGGTTGTGTTGTTGCAGGCGACGTACAGGCCATTACTGAAGGTTGTGTTGTTGTTGCAGGCGACGTACAGGCCATTACTGAAGGTTGTGTTGTGTTGTTGCAGGCGACGTACAGGCCATTACTGAAGGTTGTGTTGTGTTGTTGCATGCGACGTACAGGCCGTTACTGAAGGTTGTGTTGTGTTGTTGCAGGCAACGTACAGGCCGTTACTGAAGGTTGTGTTGGAGGAGATTTTCCACCCTGATCGACTGAACTGCCCTGATATTGAGCACATGTCTGCCGGCCTGACTGACATGCTGAAGACTGGATTCAGCATGTTTATGAAGGTCAGCTACAGCACACACATGTACACACACACTACATGCACGCTTACACATATGCATACTGCATACACACTTACACACTACATCGGCGCTCTTACCGTCATGTACACACACACACACACACATACACACACTCATACACACACACACTCATACACACATACACATACACATACTCATATACACACACTCACACACAAACACACACTCATACACACACATACACACACTCATGCACAAACACATACACACACACACATACACACACACGTACACACACTCATACAAACACACATGCACACACTCACAAATACACACACTCATACACACACTCATACACACACTCATACACACAGTCATACACACACACACACACACTCATACAGACACATACACACACTCATACTCACACACATACACACAGTCATACACACACACACACACACTCATACAGACACATACACACACTCATACACACACTCATACACACAGTCATACAGACACATACACACACTCATACACACACATACACACACTCATACTCACACACACATACACAGGGTGCGATTTGCCGGTGGGGATTTCCCCCCCCTCTGGTTTACACGTCCTACCCTCTGCTGAATTATTTTTATCCTCGGTGGGGACGAAATTTATCCCCCCCACCCAAAGTATTTTCACCATTACATCGTAATTATTAACAGCCAAAATACAAAGGGTCCGTGTGCATTCTGGTTGTGCTGTGATTTTGATCAGGGGCGCCCCTCCCTAAACGCAGAACACGCGCTGCGTGTAAAACATAAGGTTCCCCCCTACTCCCATTCTCCAATTGTATTTTCATATGCTGTAACAACTGTCAAATGAAGAGCGAATGTACGCATCTCCCCTTTAAACCGCAAACAAAGTTTAAACGAAGTTACTCTTTTTATCACCCAGCACTAACAGGAACGCTAATACGGACTTATTTAATTAAATTCACCAAAGCGCGAACAGACGCAAACCGAAGTAATTACCTTACCATCCCCAGCGAACACAAACGCCAGCATGAATATGACCTAGATATATTGTTGTGACTTTGTGACTATTACTAATAAAGGTTGTTAAGTTAAATGGCATTTTGTTATGTTGTTATGCACAAAATTCCGCTTAGGGCACCAATTTGGCCAGGGACGCCCCTGATTTTAAAATAAAAGCGTTCCTCAAATTATCCCCCCCTCTGGTTTTTTCACAAATCGCACCCTGCACATACATGCACACACATACACACACTCATACATACACTCATACACATACACACACTCATACACACACTCATACACACACACTCATACACACACTCGTACACACACTCATACAAACACACATACACACACAAATACATACACACACTCATACACATACACACACTCACACACACCCACATACACAAACTCATACACACACTCACATACACACACTCATACATACACTCATACACATACACACACTCATACACACACTCATACACACACACACTCATACACACACTCGTACACACACTCATACAAACACACATACACACACAAATACATACACACACTCATACACACACACACACTCACACACACCCACATACACAAACTCATACACACACTCACATACACACACTCATACACACACAAACACACACTCATACACATACACACACTCATACACACACTCATACACACACACATACACACACACTCATACACACCCACATACACAAACTCATACACACACTCACATACACACACTCATACATACACACACTCACATACACACACTCATACATACAAACACTCATACACACACACACACTCATACACACACTCATACACACCCACATACACACTCATACACACACACACACTCACACACACATACACACACACATACACACACATACACACACTCATGCACAAACACATACACACACGTACACACACTCATACACACACACATACACACACACATTCATACATACACACACTCATACACATACACAAACACATACATACACACCCACATACACAAACTCATACACACACATACACACACTCATGCACAAACACATACACACACGTACACACACTCATACACACACACATACACACACACATTCATACATACACACACTCATACACATACACAAACACATACATACACACACTCATACACAAACACTCATACACACACTCATACACAAACACAATGCATACACACACTCATACATACACACACTCACATAAATACACACATTCATACACATTCATACACACACACTCACACACACACACTCACACACACACATGCACACATCATGCACACAGACATACACACACTCATACACACACACATACACACTCATACATACACACATTCATACACACACACATGCACACAGTCATACACACACACATACACACTCATACATACACACACTCATACACACACTCATACATACACACACTCACACATACACTCATACACACACTCATACACACTCACACACACACCCACATACACACAATCATACTTAAACTCATACACACACTCATACATACACATTGACATACACACACTTATACACACATGCACACATCATGCACACACACATACACACACACTCACATTCATACACACACACACTCATACACACACATGCACACAGTCATACACACACACATACAAACACTCACACACACTCATACATACACACACACACTCATACATACACACATGCATACACACACACTCACATAATTAACACAACTGCTTGTGTTTGTGTGTGTGTGTGTGTTAGAGGAGTGAAGCAATCTCTATACTCCTAGCACAGGGAGTGATTGGAGCTTACCTGGTCTGCCTGTGTTTCTGCAGGTGAGTCGGCCACACCCCAGTGACCACGCCCCACTGCTGCTCTTCCTTGTGGGCGGGGTTACCCCCTCAGAGCTGCGATTGGTCCGTGAGACAGTCTCCGCCCACAAACCAGGCTCACAGGTGAGTAACCACACCCCGCCCCTCAAGGAAGATACTCTTTTCCCTCCCCAATCCCTGACATCACAGCCTGTGATCACAGAGGCAGTGATTGGCTGAGCTGTACAACATGGTCAGAAACAGAGGCTATGATTGGCTGGGCCATACAACATGGTCAGAAACAGAGCTTTGGTGATGTTAGAATAGTGAATTATGTAAGCGTGTGTGTCTGTCTTTCTCTCTGCGTGCACGTGTGTCTCAGTGTGTGCTGCTGGGGGATACACACACTCTCTATTACACACACACACACACTCTCTATTACACACACACACACACACTCTATTACACACACTCTTACACACACTCTCTATTACACACACACTATTACACACACTCTCTATTACACACACACTATTACACACACTCTCTATTACACACACACTATTACACACACTCTCTATTACACACACACACACACACACTATTACACACACTCTCTATTACACACACACTATTACACACACTCTCTATTACACACACACTATTACACACACTCTCTATTACACACACACACACTATTACACACACTCTCTATTACACACACACACACACTCTCTATTACACACACTCTCTATTACACACACACACTCTATTACACACACACACTCTCTATTACACACACACACACACACACTATTACACACACACACACACACTATTACACACACACACACACACTCTATTACACACACTCTCTATTACACACACACACACACTATTACACACACACACACTATTACACACACACACACACACACTATTACACACACACACACACACTCTCTATTACACACACTCTCTATTACACACACTCTCTATTACACACACACACTATTACACACACACACACACACTCTCTATTACACACACACACACACACTCTCTATTACACACACACACACTCTCTATTACACACACACACACACTATTACACACACTCTCTATTACACACACACTCTCTATTACACACACACACTCTATTACACACACACACTCTCTATTACACACACTCTCTATTACACACACACACACACTATTACACACACACACACTCTCTATTACACACACACACACTCTATTACACACACTCTCTATTACACACACACACTCTATTACACACACACACACACACACACACACTCTCTATTACACACACACACACACACACACTCTATTACACACACTCTCTATTACACACACACACTCTATTACACACACACACACACACTCTCTATTACACACACACACACACTCTCTATTACACACACACACACACTATTACACACACTCTCTATTACACACACACACACTATTACACACACACACTATTACACACACACACTATTACACACACACACACACACTCTCTATTACACACACACACTCTCTATTACACACACACTATTACACACACACACTCTCTATTACACACACACACACTCTCTATTACACACACACACTCTATTACACACACACACACTATTACACACTCTATTACACACACACACACTCTATTACACACACACACACTCTCTATTACACACACACACACTCTCTATTACACACACACACACACTCTCTATTACACACACACACACACTCTCTATTACACACACACACACACACACACTATTACACACACACACACACTATTACACACACACACTCTCTATTACACACACACACACTCTCTATTACACACACACACACTATTACACACACACACACACACTCTATTACACACACACACACACACTCTCTATTACACACACACACACTCTCTATTACACACACACACACACTATTACACACACTCTCTATTACACACACACTCTCTATTACACACACACACTCTATTACACACACACACACTCTATTACACACACTCTCTATTACACACACACACACACTATTACACACACACACACACTCTCTATTACACACACACACACTCTCTATTACACACACTCTCTATTACACACACACACTCTATTACACACACACACACACACACACTCTCTATTACACACACACACACACACACTCTCTATTACACACACACACTCTATTACACACACACACACACACTCTCTATTACACACACACACACACTCTCTATTACACACACACACACTATTACACACACTCTCTATTACACACACACACACTATTACACACACACACTATTACACACACACACTATTACACACACACACACACTCTCTATTACACACACACACTCTCTATTACACACACACTATTACACACACACACTCTCTATTACACACACACACACTCTCTATTACACACACACACACTCTATTACACACACACACACTATTACACACACACACACACACACTCTCTATTACACACACACACACACACTCTATATTACACACACACTATTACACACACACACACTCTCTATTACACACACACACACACTCTCTATTACACACACACACACTCTCTATTACACACACACACACTCTCTATTACACACACACACACTATAACACACTATTACACACACACACACACTATTACACACACACACTCTCTATTACACACACACACACTCTCTATTACACACACACACACTCTCTATTACACACACACTATTACACACACACACACTCTCTATTACACACACACACTCTCTATTACACACACACACACACTCTCTATTACACACACACACACTATTACACACTCTATTACACACACACACACACACTCTATTACACACACACACACTCTATTACACACACACACTCTCTATTACACACACACACTCTCTATTACACACACACACACTCTCTATTACACACACACTATTACACACACACACACTCTCTATTACACACACACACACACTCTCTATTACACACACACACACTCTCTATTACACACACACACACTCTCTATAACACACACACACACACACTCTATTACACACACACACACACTATTACACACTCTATTACACACACACACACACTATTACACACACACACTCTATTACACACACACACACTCTATTACACACACACACTCTCTATTACACACACACTATTACACACACACACACTCTCTATTACACACACACACACACACTCTCTATTACACACACACACACTATTACACACACACACACACACACTCTATTACACACACACACTCTCTATTACACACACACACACTCTCTATTACACACACACACTATTACACACACACACACTCTCTATTACACACACACACACACTCTCTATTACACACACACACACTCTCTATTACACACACACACACTCGCCTTTACATACACAGATACAGATAATCCACTGCTACAGAGAGTAAAGTTTCATCTTTTATCTCCTGAAGATGAATTGGTAAGATAACGTGTATATATATAATGTGCATGATAATTAGTGTTAGCTGAATATGGCATTTGGCACTATAACCTCTCTGCATATGAATGGATCTCTATGGGATTTGGGGGGTGGGACTTGATTAAACTGTACATTACACGGGAATAGTATGGAACACATGGTTGGCTAAATGGCTGTAAGTCATCAATGGTCTGAGGTATCAAACGAGCCTCAAACCATCACTTTGCTGCCAGATATGTAGTAGATATGGATGGATCACTTTAAGGGTTGTTTCTCCTGAATCATTTTCCGATTGAACTCTATGGAAAAATAAGTCAGGAGAAATGACTTGATCTAGTCCCACCCCCCAATTCCCATAGATCTGTTCAAATGCAGAGAGGCTATAGGATCGCTTGTAAGAGTACCAGAAAATAATATATCTATAGTCTTTTGAAGAGTTGTTGGGTCACAGACATCAGGAAGTCATGGCATGCAAAGGATATGCAACCAAATATTAAATATGATGTCTTTATTTAAGTCTACGTTCATTTGTCCAATTACCTTTCGTCCCCTAAAATGGGGGGGACTGTTCACCTGATATGGATGTAAAAACCCTCAAATTAAAGCTGAAAGTCTGCACTTTAACCTCATAGTCACTGTTTCATTTCAAATCCAATGTGTACAGTACAGAGCCTAAACAACAAATATTGTGTCACTGTCCAAATACTTACGGACTGCACTGTATCTGTGGTTAAGATTGTGTCACTGTCCAAATACTTACGGACTGCACTGTATTGTGGGTAAGATTGTGTCACTGTCCAAATACTTACGGACTGCACTGTATTGTGGGTAAGATTGTGTCACTGTCCAAATACTTACGGACTGCACTGTATTGTGGGTAAGATTGTGTCACTGTCCAAATACTTACGGACTGCACTGTATCTGTGGATAATATTGTGTCACTGTCCAAATACTTACGGACTGCACTGTATTGTGGGTAATTGAATGTAAAGCTGAAATGGACTCGTCTCCGCAGCCCCGCCCACATTCCTACCCATAATCCCTTCATTCCCACATCTCCATGCTGGGCCTGAATAACAAAGGCGCCAACACTGAGCCATGGCACATGAAAGTGCAGGGGGCTGGCGGGCCGTTATGCAGCAGTGCAGGGGGCTGGAGGGTCGTTATGCAGCAGTGCAGGGGGCTGGAGGGCCGTTATGCAGCAGTGCAGGGGGCTGGAGGGCCGTTATGCAGCAGTGCAGGGGGCTGGAGGGCCGTTATGCTGCAGGGCAGGGTGTTTTAAAGTGCAGGGGGCTGGAGGGCCGTTATGCAGCAGTGCAGGGTGTTTTAAAGTGCAGGGGGCTGGCGGGCCGTTATGCAGCAGTGCAGGGTGTTTTAAAGTGCAGGGGGCTGGCGGGCCGTTATGCAGCAGTGCAGGGTGTTTAAAGTGCAGGGGGCTGGCGGGCCGTTATGCAGCAGTGCAGGGTGTTTTAAAGTGCAGGGGGCTGGAGGGTCGTTATGCAGCAGTGTAGGGTGTTTAAAGTGCAGGGGGCTGGCGGGCCGTTATGCAGCAGTGCAGGGGGTTTTAAAGTGCAGGGGGCTGGAGGGTCGTTATGCAGCAGTGCAGGGTGTTTTAAAGTGCAGGGGGCTGGCGGGCCGTTATGCAGCAGTGCAGGGTGTTTTAAAGTGCAGGGGGCTGGCGGGCCGTTATGCAGCAGTGCAGGGTGTTTTAAAGTGCAGGGGGCTGGAGGGCCGTTATGCAGCAGTGCAGGGTGTTTTAAAGTGCAGGGGGCTGGAGGGCCGTTATGCAGCAGTGCAGGGTGTTTTAAAGTGCAGGGGGCTGGAGGGCCGTTATGCAGCAGTGCAGGGTGTTTTAAAGTGCAGGGGGCTGGAGGGCCGTTATGCAGCAGTGCAGGGTGTTTTAAAGTGCACGGGGCTGGAGGGCCGTTATGCAGCAGTGCAGGGTGTTTTAAAGTGCAGGGGGCTGGAGGGCCGTTATGCAGCAGTGCAGGGTGTTTTAAAGTGCACGGGGCTGGAGGGCCGTTATGCAGCAGTGCAGGGTGTTTTAAAGTGCAGGGGGCTGGAGGGCCGTTATGCAGCAGTGCAGGGGGCTGGAGGGCCGTTATGCAGCAGTGCAGGGTGTTTTAAAGTGCAGGGGGCTGGAGGGCCGTTATGCAGCAGTGCAGGGTGTTTTAAAGTGCAGGGGGCTGGAGGGTCGTTATGCAGCAGTGCAGGGTGTTTAAAGTGCAGGGGGCTGGAGGGCCGTTATGCAGCAGTGCAGGGTGTTTTAAAGTGCAGGGGGCTGGAGGGCCGTTATGCAGCAGTGCAGGGTGTTTAAAGTGCAGGGGGCTGGAGGGTCGTTATGCAGCAGTGCAGGGTGTTTAAAGTGCAGGGGGCTGGAGGGCCGTTATGCAGCAGTGCAGGGGGCTGGAGGGCCGTTATGCAGCAGTGCAGGGTGTTTAAAGTGCAGGGGGCTGGAGGGCCGTTATGCAGCAGTGCAGGGTGTTTTAAAGTGCAGGGGGCTGGAGGGTCGTTATGCAGCAGGGCAGGGTGTTTAAAGTGCAGGGGGCTGGAGGGTCGTTATGCAGCAGTGCAGGGTGAAAGTGCAGGGGGCTGGAGGGCCGTTATGCAGCAGTGCAGGGGGCTGGAGGGCCGTTATGCAGCAGTGCAGGGTGTTTTAAAGTGCAGGGGGCTGGAGGGCCGTTATGCAGCAGTGCAGGGGGCTGGAGGGCCGTTATGCAGCAGTGCAGGGTGTTTTAAAGTGCAGGGGGCTGGCGGGCCGTTATGCAGCAGTGCAGGGTGTTTTAAAGTGCAGGGGGCTGGAGGGTCGTTATGCAGCAGGGCAGGGTGTTTAAAGTGCAGGGGGCTGGAGGGTCGTTATGCAGCAGTGCAGGGTGTTTTAAAGTGCAGGGGGCTGGAGGGTCGTTATGCAGCAGTGCAGGGTGTTTTAAAGTGCAGGGGGCTGGAGGGCCGTTATGCAGCAGTGCAGGGGGCTGGAGGGCCGTTATGCAGCAGTGCAGGGTGTTTTAAAGTGCAGGGGGCTGGAGGGCCGTTATGCAGCAGTGCAGGGTGTTTTAAAGTGCAGGGGGCTGGCGGGCCGTTATGCAGCAGTGCAGGGTGTTTAAAGTGCAGGGGGCTGGAGGGCCGTTATGCAGCAGTGCAGGGTGTTTAAAGTGCAGGGGGCTGGAGGGCCGTTATGCAGCAGTGCAGGGTGTTTTAAAGTGCAGGGGGCTGGAGGGCCGTTATGCAGCAGTGCAGGGTGTTTTAAAGTGCAGGGGGCTGGAGGGCCGTTATGCAGCAGTGCAGGGTGTTTAAAGTGCAGGGGGCTGGAGGGTCGTTATGCAGCAGTGCAGGGTGTTTAAAGTGCAGGGGGCTGGAGGGCCGTTATGCAGCAGTGCAGGGTGTTTTAAAGTGCAGGGGGCTGGAGGGCCGGTATGCAGCAGTGCAGGGTGTTTTAAAGTGCAGGGGGCTGGAGGGCCGTTATGCAGCAGTGCAGGGGGCTGGAGGGCCGGTATGCAGCAGTGCAGGGTGTTTTAAAGTGCAGGGGGCTGGAGGGCCGTTATGCAGCAGTGCAGGGGGCTGGAGGGCCGTTATGCAGCAGTGCAGGGTGTTTAAAGTGCAGGGGGCTGGAGGGCCGTTATGCAGCAGTGCAGGGTGTTTAAAGTGCAGGGGGCTGGAGGGCCGTTATGCAGCAGTGCAGGGTGTTTTAAAGTGCAGGGGGCTGGAGGGCCGTTATGCAGCAGTGCAGGGGGCTGGAGGGCCGTTATGCAGAAGTGCAGGGTGTTTTAAAGTGCAGGGGGCTGGAGGGCCGTTATGCAGCAGTGCAGGGGGCTGGAGGGCCGTTATGCAGAAGTGCAGGGTGTTTTGTAAACACACCTTTTAGTCACAAGGTGATTGGTTTAGGCAGTCGGTTTGGGGAAAAGGGGAAATCCACATACAGGTGTGTCTTAACAGAATACACCTGAGTCATACTTTTATCACCTCAGGGTAAATAAACACTCCCAGGCCTACAGACCCCTGCTGCCTGCGTGTGTGCGTTTGTATAGTGTACAGTATGTAGTATATAGTGTACAGTATGCAGTATAGAGTGTATATTATGTTTGTATAGTGTACAGTATGCAGTATAGAGTATTGTTTTTGTATTGTGTACAGTATGTAGTATATAGTGTATATTATGTTTGTATAGTGTACAGTATGCAGTATAGAGAGTATTGTTTTTGTATTGTGTACAGTATGTAGTATATAGTGTATATTATGTTTGTATAGTGTACAGTATGCAGTATAGAGAGTATTGTTTTTGTATTGTGTACAGTATGTAGTATATAGTGTACATTATGTTTGTATAGTGTACAGTATGCAGTATAGAGTATTGTTTTTGTATTGTGTACAGTATGTAGTATAGTGTATATTATGTTTGTATAGTGTACAGTATGCAGTATAGAGTGTATTGTGTACAGTATGTAGTATATAATGTTTGTATAGTGTACAGTATGCAGTATAGTGTATTGTTTTTGTATTGTGTACAGTATGTAGTATATAGTGTATATTATGTTTGTATAGTGTACAGTATGCAGTATAGTGTATTGTTTTTGTATTGTGTACAGTATGTAGTATATAGTGTATATTATGTTTGTATAGTGTACAGTATGCAGTAGTGTATTGTTTTTGTATAGTGTACAGTATGTAGTATATAGTGTATATTATGTTTGTATAGTGTACAGTATGCAGTATAGAGTGTATTGTGTACAGTATGTAGTATATAGTGTATATTATGTTTGTATAGTGTACAGTATAGAGTGTATTGTGTACAGTATGTAGTATATAGTGTGTGCTAATCACTGTTTCCTGTCTAGGTGCTGGTTCTGTCCACCAGGCTGCTGACTCCTAAAGACGTCCCTGAGCTGCTGTTTGGGACAGAAAGACTGTTCCCTGATATCGGTGTGTGAGACAGGACCTCACACACCCCGATCAGCACAGCATTTTGTGTGTGTGTGTAAGACAGGACCCCACCCCGATCAGCATAGCATTTTGTGTGTGTGTATATATGTGTGTGTGTGTGTGTGACAGGACCCCACCCCACCCCTGATCAGCACAGCATTTTGTGTGTGTGTAAGACAGGACCCCACCCCGATCAGCATAGCATTTTGTGTGTGTGTATATATATGTGTGTGTGTGAGACAGGACCCCACCCCACCCCTGATCAGCACAGCATTCTGCATGTGTGTGTGTGTATGTTTTTGTGTTTGTTTGTGTGTTTTTGTGTTTGTGTGTATATGTGTGTGTGTGTGTGAGTATACGTGTGTGTATATGGGGCATGGTGCGTGTCTTATCTTACTGATGTTTGTAAACAGTGTGTTTGATGCTGCAGAATCGCTGCCCTGTTTATCTGTTTGCGTTCCATGTGTCAGATTTTCACATGTAATAAACATACAATCACACTCGTACTGTGCCATTGTCTGTTACACAAGACCAGGGCTGTGCTGTATCTGTGCTGGGCTGTGCTGTGTCTTTCAGGTGTAAGGCGTACCTGCAGTGTGTAATTACATTAGGAGTAAACTGTCTCTCAGGCGTAAGACCTGCAGTGTGTAATTACATTAGGAGTAAACTGTCTCTCAGGCGTAAGACCTGCAGTGTGTAATTACATTAGGAGTAAACTGTCTCTCAGGCGTAAGACCTGCAGTGTGTAATTACATCAGGAGTAAAGTGTCTCTCAGGCGTAAGACCTGCAGTGTGTAATTACATTAGGAGAAAACTGTCTCTCAGGCGTAAGACCTGCAGTGTGTAATTACATTAGGAGTAAACTGTCTCTCAGGCGTAAGACCTGCAGTGTGTAATTACATTAGGAGTAAACTGTCTCTCAGGCGTAAGACCTGCAGTGTGTAATTACATTAGGAGTAAACTGTCTCTCAGGTGTAAGACCTGCAGTGTGTAATTACATCAGGAGTAAACTGTCTCTCTCAGGTGTAAGACCTGCAGTGTGTAATTACATCAGGAGTAAACTGTCTCTCAGGCGTAAGACCTGCAGTGTGTAATTACATCAGGAGTAAACTGTCTCTCAGGCGTAAGACCTGCAGTGTGTAATTACATTAGGAGTAAACTGTCTCTCAGGCGTAAGACCTGCAGTGTGTAATTACATTAGGAGTAAACTGTCTCTCAGGTGTAAGACCTGCAGTGTGTAATTACATCAGGAGTAAACTGTCTCTCTCAGGTGTAAGACCTGCAGTGTGTAATTACATCAGTAAACTGTCTCTCAGGCGTAAGACCTGCAGTGTGTAATTACATTAGGAGTAAACTGTCTCTCAGGCGTAAGACCTGCAGTGTGTAATTATATCAGGAGTAAACTGTCTCTCTCAGGTGTAAGACCTGCAGTGTGTAATTACATCAGGAGTAAACTGTCTCTCTCAGGCGTAAGACCTGCAGTGTGTAATTACATCAGGAGTAAACTGTCTCTCAGGTGTAAGACCTGCAGTGTGTAATTACATCAGGAGTAAACTGATTTACTGGGGCTGGATTCCACGTTAAATAATTAAGTTCTCGCGGGCCACAAAAAATGACGTGGCGGGCCGGATTTGGCCAGCGGGCCGGGAGTTTGACACCTATGCCTTAGAGCCTTGAAGCTGTATCATTCAGAAATTTGCAACAGAATACATTTATTTCAGAATAGTCACATACATTATATATAATAACCATAACATATGTCGCCTAAAGTTTTTTTTAAACGTACAAAAGCGCATATTTACACAACAGCAACGTATTGCAAAAGTGCGACGGGTGGTCGCTGTGGAAACGTACGGGACTTTGGCGAAATGCAACAAGAAACTTCAGAGTTCATCAGAGAGCAGCTGTAGCTGAATATACTGGCAAGTACTTGATTTCATAAACATTTAAACTGAAAGTACACCAGGTACTGTATATAGTGCAGTAAGCAAGGCGAACGCTCATTTGTACATTTAAAAAATAAATCGTTTCTATATATCATTTTCTTAGCGTCTACAAACGGTGCATTTTACAGTCTGTGGCGAGAGGGTCGTAAGTGCTTTGGGCTATTAATAGCATCCTATTTTATGGCACTGCAGAAGCTGAGGTCTTCACAAGAGGCGACCCTTTTAAACAATACTGCATCAAAATTTACAGGGTTTTCTTAAAGCTGTAGTTTATCATTTCAGACAAACATGAACACTAATTGAAACATACATCTCATCCACTAGGGGCAAAGTGGATCACGTTAAATACATTAGGCTACTTGCCCACTAGGGTCAAAGCTTAAGAGTTAATGAACATGGCTTCAGTCTGCTTCTACAATGACCAGGCAGATCACCCACAGGCAGCTGTAGATGATTCCTCTACAATGACCAGGCAGATCGCCCACAGGCAGCTGTAGATGATTCCTCTACAATGACCAGGCAGATCGCCCACAGGCAGCTGTAGATGATTCCTCTACAATGACCAGGCAGATCGCCCACAGGCAGCTGTAGATGATTCCTCTACAATGACCAGGCAGATCGCCCACAGCCAGCTGTAGATGATTCCTCTACAATGACCAGGCAGATCGCCCACAGCCAGCTGTAGATGATTCCTCTACAATGACCAGGCAGATCGCCCACAGCCAGCTGTAGATGATTCCTCTACAATGACCAGGCAGATCGCCCACAGCCAGCTGTAGATGATTCCTCTACAATGACCAGGCAGATCGCCCACAGCCAGCTGTAGATGATTCCTCTACAATGACCAGGCAGATCGCCCACAGCCAGCTGTAGATGATTCCTCTACAATGACCAGGCAGATCGCCCACAGCCAGCTGTAGATGATTCCACGCCAAGCAGCACTAGATCAGCAGTTTTATTGTTGCTTTGGGCGCTTCCTCTATCCTACGCAGCGGTTGCTGACAGAGCACACGCTCCGATGACCCTCTGGCTAATCACACAATTGAGTTTCTAACCGAGGCATTTATAAACAATTAGTCAATCTACTACGGGGAGAGTGAGGAAAGAAAGTGAACGTGGATGGACATTTAAATGCTATGAAAAGTGTCAGCACTGGGATCCATTTTAACATTCCCTTCCTTCCCTTAGTGCAGGCAACCCTGGTCCTGGAGAGCCGCAGGGTCTGCTGGTTTTAGTTGTTACTCGCCACTTCATTGATCAATTAAAGCAGTTGATTACAGTTAACTTGCCTCACCTGGTTTCTCTGGTCTGAGTAATTGTCATATTTAAGGTGAAAACAAAAACCAGCAGACCCTGCGGCTCTCAAGGACCAGGGTTGCCTACCCCTGCCTTAGTGGACCTACTCATTAGAAAAGAGTCCGCAGCAAGAAAATATTTAACTTTATTTAAGACATGTGCAGTACAGACAGACAAGTTCCTTTAGTTTATATTAATTTATTGATCTTTATGGTTATAGCCGTCTTCAGTACTGCTCCACACCACTGACTGGTCTGTCACCTGTGGAGACATGCAAGGCTCATATAAAACATGTACGCAGCCAATCAGGAGGGCTCATTTAAAACACATGTGTACTCAGCCAATCAGGGGCAAAAAGTCAATTAAGGATCCTCATTTACCAATAAACAAAGTAAAAATCCAATCCTTAATCTGCTAAATATTTTAAATCATGTGATGGCAGCACAGGTATTAAATTCTTTCCACAGGAGATATTTAGAGCACAGAGCAACGGATGTGCTGTATAGAGCAGGGCTGTTTCTCACGACAGGATCCGAAGCGAGGGTTAATCCTGCACTCCAGGTTTGAGAGAGAAGTGCTCTACCCCCCTGTGTTAGCCATTTAAAGCACTGCAGTCTTAAATGGGCATATAAGGGGCCCCCACCCAACCAACCATGCAGCAAGACTCCACCCACCTACCCACCTAACCCAACCATGTAACGACAGGACTACCTGAAACTCTGCCCACCTCCAGGGTTGATCTCACGTCTTCTCTGGAACCTCCCGGAACGCTGACAGTAGAGATTACACACATTTGAATAGAGTAGAGATTGTACACATTAGAACAGCACTGATGAAGCTCCAGTAACTAATAAACACTTTCTCCCCGCGTTGATCATCAGATGCGTACGAGACACTGCAGCCAAGCTTCAGGAACCCAAAGATGGATGGAGGTTCTACGTCTCAGAAACAACAAACACACAAACCCTAACCCCAACCCCAACCCAACCCTACGAGACACTGCAGCCTAACCCAACCCTACGAGACACTGCAGCCGAACCCAAAGATGGATGGAGGTTCTACGTCTCAGAAACAACACAAAGCTTTGCCATGCCGCTGAAGCCTCTCACTCATCCTCCAATCAGATGCAGCTGTGAGCGTGTACCTCCCGACAGGATCTGGGGCAGAGATTGGGACCCTGGACCATGTTTGAGAGAGGACCTCTCTGTACCCCTCTGTGTTGGCCACCCCAGGCACAGACAGCCTGGAATGGGCAAAGCTTTAAGGGGTCCCCCCCGTCTCCCAGCACAACACCCCAAATCCTTACCACTCCCACCAATCTGTGATCAGCTGCCCCGGACTGGTGTTGTCCTATGGTAGCGTTGCTCCCAGTGAGCTGCGATTGGCTGACCCGGACTGGTGTCCTATGGTAGCGTTGCTCCTGGTGAGCTGCGATTGGCTGACCCGGACTGGTGTTGTCCTATGGTGACATTATTCTTGCTGAGCTGTGATTGGCCAGTCTGGTGAACAGCAGCATCGCTCTTAGCTCCCTGTGAATGAAGGCAGAGTCCAGCTCACATCACAACACAAGCAGAACCCAGCAGCATCTTCTGCTCACATCACAACACAAGCAGAACCCAGCAGCATCTTCTGCAGCTAAGGGGACACAATCGAGCACAGAGCAATGGATGTGCTGTATAGAGCAGCTGTATAGAGAAGGGCTGTTTCTCACGACAGGATCCGAAGCAAGGGTTAATCCTGCACTCCAGGTTTGAGAGAGAAGTGCTTTACCCCCCTGTGTTAGCCATTTAAAGCACTGCAGTCTTAAATGGGCATATAAGGGGCCCCCACCCAACCAACCAACCATGCAGCAAGACTCCACCCACCTACCCACCTAACCCAACCACGTAATGACAGGACTTTACCTGAAACTCCGCCAGGGTTGATCTTATGTCTTCTCTGGAACCTCCCGGAACAGAGTAGAGATTGTACACATTAGAACAGCACTGATGAAGCTCCAGTAACTAATAAACATTTTCTCCCCACGTTGATCATCAGATGTGTACGAGACACTAGGGTTGTTCGATGTCAACACACATGAAATTGGCCAATCAAACATCGCCGATGTCATCGGCTGCTTGCGAGGGGGTGCATTTTTTAAATTGTTTTTTTAGGCTCTTGCAATATAATTTGTTCTGCAAAGCATCGCCAATTTTTTCTAGCCTAGCCCGTTTAAGTTAGTAATTTAGCATTGGCTATTCAAATTTTTTGCTGAACTTATGATTCCTTCTGAATAAAAACAGAAGCGTTTTGTGATTTTATGATCGGAATGGTTAAGAGGCCCTGCGAGTCCCTACGATGCGCTCGGACGGGTAAAGATGAGCAATAACGTCAATGCTTCATTTGATTATGGAGACAGGAAAATGACAGGCTATAGGGCTACATTTCTCACCTTATCCGACAGTGGGCCTACGGAGTACATTCCCATAAAGATGGCCCTTCGCTTGTTGTACGCGTAATTTGAAGGCGGCACCTCGTTTCACTTTCCCTTCGCATACAGTGACGCGATCATTTTGAGAAGGCAATATTTAGCTCAGGAAAAATGCTAATTTGTCTACTTTTTGGCTATATTTTTCCAGAAAGAAAAAAGGTGAATCTAAGATAGGAGAACAGCTGTATCACCTGTCAGTGTGCTTGTAACGGATTGTTTTCTAGGTGAACTGTAGGCTATTGTCAGCTTGTTTTTGCACAAAAAATGGGATGTAGGCTCTACCGTTTTATTGGACGATTTGTCTCAGAGGTGGAACGTAACGAAGTACAAAATACTCAGTTACTGTACTTCAGTATTTATTTAGTCTACATTTAAAATAAAAAAACGGTACTTTCTACTTACATTTCTAAAAAAGTGTCATTAATCTATGCTTACAGCACTTTTGAAAAGAAACATTTTCGTCCATTCGTTTTCATTTATTTAAATGCAAAGGAAGCGGAACCAAGTCGACCGACATGCGCGCCTTCCCCCCAAAAGTTTTTTTATTTTTTATTTTTATTTTTTTAAATGTGCGTCTTCCTTCTCTGACTGTTGCTAGGCTGCGCTCGTTGCTGAATCTCTTGTAGCTGAAAAGAGTGCAGACAGGGAAGATAAGTATTTAATCATATGGTTGAAGCCATTCACCATCCATGGCCATATTTAGGCGAACCGTTTGAAATTCTTGGTACAAAAAACGATTCCTACAGATTACCCTCAGTCTCCTGTGCCTGCCAAAACAGCATGAGATCATATCGTTCAAGAATTTATCTTGGGAATCTTCAAACACGACAAGGTAATTTATTAACCAACATGAGGCGCGCTAGCTCGCTACACTATGGTTGTTGTTTTTTCAACAAGATAACGTAGATCAGTGGTTCTCAAACTCGGTCCTGGGGGACCACTGTGTATGCTGCTTTTCCTTCAAACCACAATTGCAGTCCCAAGATTCTAACAAGCTGTTCATTTTTCTTAATTAGGTGCTTTTCAGGTTTAGAGGGTTTATTTATCCTCTTAAGATGCATCATGTCAGAAATAGCTTTGCATGTCATGAAGAATAAAATTCCAATGTTTCTACTGTGCTTATTGGACTATATTGCAAATGTAAACATTTCATGTATTTTCTTTATAATGGCCATATATCCACAATTTAGAGCCTATTCCGTCTCATTTGATCAGTTAAATGTTTTTGTTTTTTTGCCCCTCTTTGTAATTATTTGCAATATAGCACAATGAGAATATTGGACTTTTATTATTAATGACATGCATAGCTATTGCTAACAATGTGGCTTAAGAGGGTAAATAATCCCTCTAAATATGACAAACACCCTATCATACAGTGGTCCCCCAGGACCGAGTTTGAGAACCACAGACGTAGATAACTATAACATTCTATTTTCAAATGTTATTCATGACATCATAACGTATTACCTATATCCCCAAATACCTCGCCTCAGAGGACCACTTTTACTTTTGATACTCAAGTACATTTAAGAGCATGTACTTGTGTACTGATTTAAGTTTACATTTCCAAGTGGTACTTTAACTTTAACCTGAGTATTCAGAGTATTTGCACTTTTACTGAAAGGATTTGTGTACTTCCTCCTCTGGCCTCAGACATTAAATTTGTACGGCAAATGAAGCGAAATAGTAATAGCTTAAATTCGGTAAAAGACTGCAAATGCACAAAGATTGAAATTACATTATCATTTCACAGTCATAGCTTACTAGACAAAAAGCTCTTGAACACAAGGCAGCTTGCGTGTTAATGTTTGAGCTGTTGCAGTTGAAAAATAAAATGGTCAACTTTTTTTTAAATTATTTGCCAGAGGCATTCAACTGTATGAACATAGGATAAAACGTGACCCATTGCATATACGGTGAAATTAAATATTGTTTTGAAAGTACTGGAGTTAACATTAAGCATTTAAGGGTGTGTTTCCTATGCAATAACAAACTGAATGATATGGGAAACAAAAACATCAGAAATATTATGCTTACTCGCTTAACTATAAGGTTTTTTAATGGCACCCCTGGGTAAAAAAATAAACCCGGCGGCTATGCTAGACGTAGCCTAGAAACGGCATGATACTCATTTCACAAGACTAAAAACATCAACTAACCCAGGCACCGCGAGCAACGGATTATGGTTCAATTTCCAAAGTAGCAGCCCAGGCTAGCCTACAGACAAACTGAACACAGTTTAGTCGTATATTGTTAATGTTTGTGGTCGTATAAAAGCTGGGAAATGTGGCGTTTTTTGGGGGAGTCTGCACATGCTGTGAAAAAAAAAAAACTAACAAGCCATCATGCTGGCGATGTAGGCCTAACCCAACCCTAACCCCAACCCAACGAGACACTGCAGCCTAACCCAACCCTACGAGACACTGCAGCCGAACCCAACCCTACGAGACACTGCAGCCGAACCCAAAGATGGATGGAGGTTCTACGTCTCAGAAACAACACACAAAGCTTTGCCATGCCACTGAAGCCTCTCACTCATCCTCCAATCAGATGCAGCTGTGGGCGTGTACCTCCCGACAGGATCTGGGGCAGAGATTGGGACCCTGGACCATGTTTGAGAGAGGACCTCTCTGTACCCCTCTGTGTTGGCCACCCCAGGCACAGACAGCCTGGAATGGGCAAAGCTTTAAGGGGTCCCCCCCCCCGTCTCCCAGCACAACACCCCAAATCCTTACCACTCCCACCAATCTGTGATCGGCTGCCCCGGACTGGTGTTGTCCTTTGATAGCGTTGCTCCCGGTGAGCTGTGATTAGCTGGTCTGGCCTTGTCCTATGGTGACATTATTCTTGCTGAGCTGTGACAGTCTGGTGAACAGCAGCATCACTCTTAGCTCCCTGTGAATGAAGGCAGAGTCCAGCTCACATCACAACAAGCAGAACCCAGCAACATCTTCTGCTCACATCACAAGCAGAACCCAGCAGCATCTTCTGCTCACATCACAAGCAGAACCCAGAAGCATCTTCTGCAGCTAAGGGGACACAATCGAGCACAGAGCAACAGATGTGCTGTAAACAGCAGCTGTATAGAGAAGGGCTGTTTCTCACGACAGGATCCGAAGCGAGGGTTAATCCTGCACTCCAGGTTTGAGAGAGAAGTGCTCTACCCCCCTGTGTTAGCCATTTAAAGCACTGCAGTCTTAAATTGGCATATAAGGGGCCCCCAACCAACCCAAACCCAACCCAACCACGCAGCGACACTCTGCCCACGTACCCACCCAACCGTGACAGGACTTTACCTGAAACTCCATCCACCTCCAGGGTGGATCTCACGTCTTCTCTGGAACCTCCCGGAACGCTGACAGTAGAGATTACACACATTAGAACACAAAATAGATTACACATGTTTGAACAGCACTAATGAGAACTTAGTTATCAGAAGGTGGCAGTGTAGTACAATGGTTAAGGAACTGGCCTTGTAACCGAAAAATTGATTCCCAGGTAGGACACTGCCGTTGTACGATTGAGCAAGGTACTTAACCTGAATTGCTTCAGTATATATCCAGCTGTATAAATGGATAATACGTAAACAATTCTAAAAAAAGTTATGCAAGTCGCTCAGGATAAGAGCGTCTGCTAAATGCCTGTAATGTAATGTCTCACACACACGCTTGGGGTGGTTGAAGCAAATTAGCTGATCAGACCGAACCTGAAAGAATTTAGCTCATTGGTAGCACAACAAATGCTCGAAAATTGCGTACTGTCCAGGTTGAGTTAATTTGGGTTTTAAAAAATATTTTCTCCCAAACCTACTTGTAAACCTGCCAATCATCGTATATCGCTCAGTCGTCGTTATTACATTTAATCTAACCACACTAACCTGTTCAGTCCCGCATGGACACGTGTTCGCCTGGTTAACCATATTCATTTAATCTAACCACACTAACCTGTTCAGTCCCGCATGGACACGTGTTCGCCTGGTTAACCATATTCATTTAATCTAACCACGCTAACCTGTTCAGTCCTGCATGGACACGTGTTCGCCTGGTTAACCATATTCATTTAATCTAACCACACTAACCTGTTCAGTCCCGCATGGACACGTGTTCGCCTGGTTAACCATATTCATTTAATCTAACCACGCTAACCTGTTCAGTCCCGCATGGACACGTGTTCGCCTGGTTAACCATATTCATTTAATCTAACCACGCTAACCTGTTCAGTCCCGCATTGACACGTGTTCGCCTGGTTAACCATATTCATTTAATCTAACCACGCTAACCTGTTCAGTCCCGCATGGACACGTGTTCGCCTGGTTAACCATATTCATTTAATCTAACCACGCTAACCTGTTCAGTCCCGCATGGACACGTGTTCGCCTGGTTAACCATATTCATTTAATCTAACCACACTAACCTGTTCAGTCCCGCATGGACACGTGTTCGCCTGGTTAACCATATTCATTTAATCTAACCACGCTAACCTGTTCAGTCCCGCATGGACACGTGTTCGCCTGGTTAACCATATTCATTTAATCTAACCACGCTAACCTGTTCAGTCCCGCATGGACACGTGGAATTCAGCCATACAACACATTTAAATGGACTTTTCCATTAAGTTACATAGGCTAGGCTACCTAGCTAAGGTTAGCCATTTCCAACCAGAAAGGTACCCCGATGCCAACTTGAGCTAACGTAATATTAGTCCCTATTGAGGACAGTTAAAGGGGATCACAACATGCATATACATTTGACCATTAAGAATCGAGGCACAGGTAGTTTCACAAATTAAGCTTGAGAAAAACGGACCCATTTCCGTAGAGCTGCAGGGCCGTGCGTCCTCTCCCCTCGGCAGCCCAAACGAAAGGACGCCCTGTGATCATGCGCACAGAGGAGCAGCCAGGCGAAGGGTGTTCTGGGAAAAACCGCTTATTACAGACATGCGCAATATCTTCGTCTGCAAGTATTCAGCCATAGATATATAATTCAACTGCCACTTTACGACAATTTCATGACATTAATTAATGAATTTGTATCTGAAAATATGCATTCTTGCAACCATATCGATAGGCTACCATACAGTTCTGCATTGAATTTAGCACTCTGACCAAACGCACTTTCTGTGAAGTTCTGCATTGAAAAACGTTTTCTAAATATATATTAATTTTTTTATGTGGGCATAAAAAAAGAGATTTTCGTTTTTTGTTTATCTCACATCCAACTGTATTTTCAAACAACAAATTTCAATGACAGAAATAAAAAAACAGATGCATAGAAACACATAATGTATATTACAATATTACAATAATTCCAGTACTGTTGTAGGTGCTGGGCAGTCACTAATTACACTAAAACACTAGTTGTTTTGTATAATTTGAAACGGCTGGAAAGGACTGGGCTGTTTCTAGGCTGTATCCAAAAGAGAGGCTCTGGTTTGGAGGAATCTGAGCACTGTAGAGGGAGAGCATGAGATGGGCCCGTGTTCAGGGTCCTGGGAGAGGGCCCGTGTTCAGGGTCCTGGGAGCAGTTTTTTATGGAGGAGGGCGTTGGGGGTGTGAGTATGTTTTTAGAGAGGAGGGGGTTGGGGGTGTGAGTATGTTTTATGGAGGAGGGGGTTGGGGGTGTGAGTATGTTTTAGGGAGGAGGGCGTTGGGGGTGTGAGTATGTTTTTAGAGAGGAGGGGGTTGGGGGTGTGAGTATGTTTTATGGAGGAGGGGGTTGGGGGTGTGCGTATGTTTTAGGGAGGAGGGCGTTGGGGGTGTGAGTATGTTTTTAGAGAGGAGGGGGTTGGGGGTGTGAGTATGTTTTATGGAGGAGGGGGTTGGGGGTGTGAGTATGTTTTAGGGAGGAGGGCGTTGGGGGTGTGAGTATGTTTTTAGAGAGGAGGGGGTTGGGGGTGTGAGTATGTTTTATGGAGGAGGGGGTTGGGGGTGTGAGTATGTTTTATGGAGGAGGGGGTTGAGGGTGTTAGTATGTTTTAGGGAGGAGGGGGTTGGGGGTGTGAGTATGTTTTAGGGAGGAGGGCGTTGGGGGTGTGAGTATGTTTTTAGAGAGGAGGGGGTTGAGGGTGTTAGTATGTTTTAGGGAGGAGGGCGTTGGGGGTGTGAGTATGTATTATGGAGGAGGGGGTTGGGGGTGTGAGTATGTTTTTAGAGAGGAGGGGGTTGGGGGTGTGAGTATGTTTTATGGAGGAGGGGGTTGGGGGTGTGAGTATGTTTTATGGAGGAGGGGGTTGGGGGTGTGAGTATGTTTTATGGAGGAGGGGGTTGAGGGTGTTAGTATGTTTTAGGGAGGAGGGGGTTGGGGGTGTGAGTATGTTTTATGGAGGAACTATGTGCATGCAGAGACTGACATGGATTGAATAAAGTGATTGATTGAACTTTAGTGTTTAATAAAACAGACAGTTAGTACCACGAGCTGATAAACAGTTTAAATAAAGTGATTGATTGAACTTTAGTGTTTAATAAAGCAGACAGTCAGTACCACGAGCTGATAAACAGTTTAAATAAAGTGATTGATTGAACTTTAGTGTTTAATAAAGCAGACAGTCAGTACCACGAGCTGATAAACAGTTTAAATAAAGTGATTGATTGAACTTTAGTGTTTAATAAAACAGACAGTCAGTACCACGAGCTGATAAACAGTTTGAATAAAGTGATTGATTGAACTTTAGTGTTTAATAAAACAGACAGTCAGTACCACGAGCTGATAAACAGTTTAAATAAAGTGATTGATTGAACTTTAGTGTTTAATAAAGCAGACAGTCAGTACCACGAGCTGATAAACAGTTTGAATAAAGTGATTGATTGAACTTTAGTGTTTAATAAAGCAGACAGTCAGTACCACGAGCTGATAAACAGTTTGAATAAAGTGATTGATTGAACTTTAGTGTTTAATAAAACAGACAGTCAGTACCACGAGCTGATAATGTAAGGATCTGACTTTTGCATGTATTGTATCTTTATTGTATTATATGATTATTATTTATTCTCATCTGTATGTATTGTTTATTTTTAGTTTTCCATCTGACTTGTTTATTTTCCCGTTTTGCCTAGTTGTCACGTGTCTGCTTGTTTACAACTGATCTGTCACTCCCTGTTTACGTCTCTGTACCATTCGGGTGATCTCATTGGTGTTCGGGTTCCCTCTTACTTCGCACCTGTCTCTGTGTACTTAGATTTACTAATTACCACTAACATACTAACGATTGATTAGTTCTACTAACTCCACTAACAAACTAATTTGTATATTACTACTAATTCTACTAACGGCAGGGGTGTGTATAGTTACTAATCTCACTAATATATTAGAGCGCACATTTTCACACTGTTCTGTCCTTGCTAATCATTCTCAGCTGCATCTGATCTTCTCTCCCTGTCCTCTTAATCTATGCACGATTTCCTGAAACTCCAGGTCATCTGTTATCGTGTGTATGTTTGGAATCCAGTCCGCGTTTTCCATAGTTGTCTCCGTGAGTGTTTCATTGTTCCCAAATGTTTTTCAATTGTCTCTCATTGGGATCCCCGCCCTTTCGCACACCTGATTCCCTTTGTGTCATTTGTACCATGTGCATTTAAGCCCTGTGTTAACTCCAGTCTGTGTCAGAACGTTGATTGTCTTTTCCAGTGCCTACGAATTACTAAAGCCTGAGATCAGTTTAATTATCCGAGATACCCTTCGAACGACTATTCTTTTGCTTTGCCCTTATCTGTCTAGTTTGCCTTACGATTTTGATCACGCCTGTATTACGACTATTCTCCTGCCTTATCCCTTGGTACTGCCTGCATTCTGATTCCCTGGTTTTTCGATTTCTGGATTGTCCCTCATTGCCCTATTGCCTGCCGTTGTTGTACCTACCTACCTCTGATCTCCTGGCTTGACTCCTGAACGAAATAAACAACTCCTTTTTGCCTTATCCTGTGGTCTGCGTCTGGGTCCTTCACACGAACGTAACAGATAAACAGTTTGAATAAAGTGATTGATTGAACTTTAGTGTTTAATAAAGCAGACAGTCAGTACCACGAGCTGATAAACAGTTTGAATAAAGTGATTGATTGAACTTTAGTGTTTAATAAAACAGACAGTCAGTACCACAAGCTGATACAGTTTAAATAAAGTGATTGATTGAACATTAGTGTTTAATAAAACAGACTGTCAGTACCACGAGCTGATAAACAGTTTGAATAAAGTGATTGATTGAACTTTAGTGTTTAATAAAACAGACAGTCAGTACCACGAGCTGATAAACAGTTTGAATAAAGTGATTGATTGAACTTTAGTGTTTAATAAAACAGTCAGTACCACGAGCTGATAAACAGTTTAAATTACACATGAAAACAAACTGTAAAGGGTAAAGATACAATAAAGCAGATGACTAATCTCAATGTGATCTTCTTACAGAATCAACCACAGAGAGTCACACATAACTAATTAAACAATAAAGCAGATGACTAATCTCAATGTGGTCTTCTTACAGAATCAACCACAGAGAGTCACACATAACTAATTAAACAATAAAGCAGATGACTAATCTCAATGTGATCTTCTTACAGAATCAACCACAGAGAGTCACACATAACTAATTAAACAATAAAGCAGATGACTAATCTCAATGTGATCTTCTTACAGAATCAACCACAGAGAGTCACACATAACTAATTAAACAATAAAGCAGATGACTAATCTCAATGTGGTCTTCTTACAGAATCAACCACAGAGAGTCACACATAACTAATTAAACAATAAAGCAGATGACTAATCTCAATGTGATCTTCTTACAGAATCAACCACAGAGAGTCACACATAACTAATTAAACAATAAAGCAGATGACTAATCTCAATGTGGTCTTCTTACAGAATCAACCACAGAGAGTCACACATAACTAATTAAACAATAAAGCAGATGACTAATCTCAATGTGATCTTCTTACAGAATCAACCACAGAGAGTCACACATAACTAATTAAACAATAAACCGGAGTACCCGGAGGAAACCCACACGGACACGGGGAGAACATGCACACTCCACACAGAAAGGCCCTCGGCCGGCATTCAAACTCTGTACTTTCTTGCTGTGAGGTGACAGCGCTAACCACTGCACCATCGCTGCGCCTATTGTATACTAACAAACTATTGTCCATATTCACAACGTGGCTTATTAACTTATTAACAGTAAAGGAGAATAAAATACAGCCACTGTGCATCATCACAAAAAAAGCCTGATTACTGGGCCTATTCATGGCGTTTGAATTTTGGGGACTTTTGTTCAATCTTTTGTTTCAACAAAGTTACCCAAAAAAATCCAAGAAACAAATTTTGGAAAGAAAAATTGGGGGACTAATATTTACAAAATTTTACGTAATGAATGTTGGTAAATTACATGATGTGTAAGTTTTGTGTTCAAATGCAATATTTTTTCAAATATAACTGCACTCCTTCAACTGAGTAGTGCCATTTTAAAGTGAAAACATGTAATTCGGTTTAACTCTCTCAAGGTAAATCCAATTGGTGCTATAAAATGATATGCAACATATAGCAACCAATCAAAAGCCTGATTGGGACCCAAGAAGAAAAAAAACAATACAATGTGCTGCAGCAAGATGAAAAAGGAAAGGTATGGAGAACAGGGAATGGGAGAGATTGGGATAATATTTAACACATCTTTTGAGAGGAAAGATAACTCAGATGTAAATCTGTTAATAAGCTTATTTGTTTCTCCTGACTCATTTTCCTATTGAACTCTATTGAAAAATAAGTCAGGAGAAACAACCCTTCAAGTGATCTATTCATATCTACTGTATATCTGGCAGCAGAGTGATGGTTTCAGGCTCGTTTGATACATCAGACCCTTGATGATTTAGACACTTAGCCAACCATGTGTTCCATACTGTTCCAGTGTAATTTACAGCTTAATCTAGTCCCACCCCCCAATTCCCATAGCGATCCATTCAAATGCAGAGCTGTTATAGTATCGCTTGTTAGAGTACCTGAAAATAAGAAATCAAGAGTCTTCCAAACTTCCAAATTATTATCTAATAATTGGACAATAATTTTCACCTGTTTTGTGCACCAGACATCCATTGTAATTGATATATTTGTGAGAGTATGAACCTTTCTGCGTTCAAATCCAATTTAACACGCTCCCTTCCCTTGCTGTCTTCTCTGGAGGGAGCTATCTTGTGACGCATGTTTGCTACGTGCAGCAAGCAAACTTAAAATGTGCTCTGCAAGGGAGGATTAACGAGAAACAAACAAAAACGGAACCGAACCGCCCTCGCAACATTTCAGAAGTGCAACACCATAGAGTTGAAATGTGACCGGACCGCCACATAGTTCCGTGGAGACTGGCCACTTTTTCCATGTGGGATTATGGGATCACACTGTTGCATTGTGGGATTCCCTTCTTGCTGGAAGCTTGCGTTTTATACCCTTGGTGGAAGGGAGGATAAACGAGGGAGCGAGGGAATATACAGTGCCCTCCACTATTATTGGAACACCAGGTAAAGATGAGTAAAAAGGGTTATATAATATTCACCGTTTGGAGAATTAGCTTAATCTCACATTGAAAAAATGAGACAAATCCAACCTTTAATTTAAGTAAATTTATTCTGAGAAAAAAAAATCATTATCAGAAATAATTATTTTTAACAAAACCATGTGTGCCACAATTATTGGCACACCTGCATTTATATATAGAATAAAATAATAATTTCTAATATTTGGTCGCATATCCTTTGCATGCCATGACTTCCTGATGTCTGTGACCCAACAACATCAAAAGACTCTTGATATCTTATTTTCTGGTACTTTTACAAGCGATACTATAACGTCTCTGCATTTGAATGGATCTCTATGAGAATTGGGGGGTGGGACTAGATTTAGCTGTAAATTATGCTGGAACAGTATGGAATGCATAGTTGGTAAAATGGCTGTAAGTCATCAAGGGTCTGAGATATCAAACGAGCCTCAAACCATCACTCTGCTGCCAGATATGCAGTAGATATGGATGGATCACTCCTGACAAATTTTCCAATTGAACTCTATGGACAAATAAGTAATTACTCCCTCCCCCTTCTTAAATTGGATCTGAATCACACTTGGTGTGGCTGCCATATCATCCTGGCATTTTGGGGATTCCCCCTTGAAGCAAGGGAAGGGAACGACAAGAAGAAATAATACATTTCGGATCCGAATGCAGCCCAGGTTTGTCTTATTGAGATTAAAATCTCTTTTCCAACAGAGACCTGGCCGAGACGGGCAGCAGTACAAATATTTTACACACAACAATAATACTCACATCCAGACAACAATAATACTCACATCCAGACAACAATAATACTCACATCCAGACAACAATAATACTCACATCCAGACAACAATAATACTCACATCCAGACAACAATAATACTCACATCCAGACAACAATAATACTCACATCCAGACAACAATAATACTCACATCCAGATAACAATAATACTCACATCCAGACAACAATAATACTCACATCCAGACAACAATAATACTCACATCCAGACAACAATAATACTCACATCCAGACAACAATAATACTCACATCCAGACAACAATAATACTCACATCCAGACAACAATAATACTCACATCCAGATAACAATAATACTCACATCCAGACAACAATAATACTCACATCCAGATAACAATAATACTCACATCCAGACAACAATAATACTCACATCCAGACAACAATAATACTCACATCCAGACAACAATAATACTCACATCCAGACAACAATAATACTCACATCCAGATAACAATAATACTCACATCCAGACAACAATAATACTCACATCCAGACAACAATAATACTCACATCCAGATAACAATAATACTCACATCAAGACAACAATAATACTCACATCCAGACAACAGTCAAGCTAAAAATGCAGAAGAAGAAATGCAATCAAATTAACTATTTAAAACAGTTACACTTATCAATAGACTCTGATAGCATGGGTTTTACAATTGTTTTAAATTAATTAAGTGTTAATTCCTTAATGTAACCAACATCAAGTGGAAAGCCTTTTCAGGAGAGTGGAGGCTGTTATAGCTGCAAAGGGGGTACTCTATATTAATGCCCATGATTTTGGAATTTTTTTTGGCCATATACCAATTATATATTGTCATATATTGACTGGAGACAGGGTTCTATTGGATTTCTATTATTAAAAAATGTTTGGTATTCAAATTTTATATTTTCCCAAAACTTCTAGACAAAAAGAATCATGCACAAATTGCTACACATAACGAAATTTATGATTTAAAAAAATTTAGGTTTTGTTTGGTTGTCAATTCAGTTTAGTTTTCCACATTGAGTTCAATGGGCAGCGAGCTCCTTTGCACTGAGCATGCGCACTTTCGGATTCATTGGCCCCTCCCACCCTCTACAAATTCACACCGCATCCACCTTCACTGAAAATGTCTATTTTCATGTACTGTCCCGGTGGCTATCTAATTGGTCGGAATCCGATTTTCCATTTTTTGGGGGCTTATGATTGGGTCTCCGCCCTGTCAATCACGATACAGAACTACAGGTTCGACAGAAACCACTACTGCGCCTTCCTAGTTTTGGTGGGCGGGACGTGTGTTTTCCAGTTTATGGATTGTAATCCAATCCCAGCAACCTGCCGCGACTATCGATTTTTATTATCCACGCGTCCGTCTGCTTTTTGTGAAACTACACCGTTTTACCAAGTTATATATACTGAACTAGATATTATAGACCTTCATCCGTTTGCATCTGTGAATACTGCAAGTCTTCGCAACCACCGTGCGGCGCCTGCGTGATTTCTGCGGTCGCGACAGGGGTTGTTTTGAAAACTGTAGGTTGCAGTCTGGCCCCCTCCTGGCTGCGACTGCGGAGTATCTTTTTCCAGCGTCGTCCTGCTCTCGTAATAATGTTTATTGTATAAACATGGCGGTGAGAGGGACTCTGTAAACAAAGTTAAATGACTGTCAGAAACATCGCCTCCATTTGTAATATGGTAAGTGAAGCGATGCCTAGAAACAGGGCTGTCTAAAGCCTGCTATCTAGACGTCTTGTAGTGAACTGTGTTAACGATGATGTCTCTCATGGGGGGAAAATTCAGCACAGTATAGGCTACAGCACGCATGAGTCTGGGAGCCTTTAAAAGCTGCTCGCAAGGTGCGATCGCGTTTGGAAGTGGCTCAGGACACGGGCCTTTGCAGTTTGGGTAGTGAAGTGTGTGAGACCGGCCACTCAGCTGCAGCTAGTCGTCACGTTAACAAGCACAGTCCTCGCCTGCTGACTACCGCTATACGGACCCGGCCCGCTTGACACGATTAGTCGGCTACATTATCAACTGGTTGTGATCGTTGTGGTTCTAGATGCTACCCGATTATCGACAAAACTGCTCATGAACTTATTTCGAAGATGCAGATATTTGCCTTGATTTTATTTTTATTTTTTTAGCAATGCACAGCTAAAGTCGATAGGTCGTTTCAAGAGCCGGAACTAGGCTAATCTGTGTTTAAATGGTGCCTTGCATTTTTGCGGTGGATCGAGGAGCTGAATGTCGTCCCGTATTAGCCCGGTTGCGGAAATGCACGCACAGTAAATCACAGCCAGAGATGAATGAGGTTGTGTTCTGCGTGTATGACGCGTTTTCAGCAAATCATTAAATTAACGTGGACACCGTAATGCCTGGTAGTGGACACGTGAGATTGAGGGAAAATGCGATGTTGAAAAGTTACAGCTGCGTGTTTTGGCCGAAGTCCGACCTTCCGCAACACACGGGCGGCGCCAGTGAACACGACATGACACCTGTCGCCTGTTTGGTGTGCGAGCGGCCTGTCAGGGTGCTGTTACTTTACTTCTCAACAAAAATAAAGTGAGCAGTTCAAGATCAGATCGATTGTTAGTCTTTGCAAGCTCAAGCTACTCCTCCGCCACAGGTAACTAGTAAAATGGTTAGGTTTAAGAGACATGGGCTTGGAAGGGCCAAGGATCGGGTTAGAAACAAAATATGAGGCGAGGACAGGTAGTTTGGTCTCTCTCTCGCTGGCCATCACTTAGAAGTTGCAAGGCCTTGCTGCCAATTGGCTGTTTTATCAGCACGGATAGTTATCGGTGGTGATTTATTTTCACAGGGCACCAATGCCTCCGCCCTGGAGAAAGACATTGGTCCGGAGCAGTTCCCAATCAATGAACACTACTTTGGATTGGTCAACGTAAGTGTCAGTCATTTCCATCTCATTTGTCAATTGGTTTTAACCAATCAGGGTCTAAATGGCTAAATGGTAATCGCAGCATTTTAAGGTACAGGAACCAAAGTACTCAATTTCCACCCCAAAGACTGTACTGTTACCCTCACCACAATATATGTGTCCCTCTGTGGGTGGGGCTAGCCTGTTTGCCTGCTGTTTGAGGTTTTAAATAAAGTTTTAATCTGTGGTTCCAGTTTGGAAACACGTGCTACTGCAACTCGGTGCTGCAGGCTCTGTACTTCTGCCGGCCGTTCAGAGAGAACGTCCTGGCCTACAAGGCCCAGCAGAAGAAGAAAGAGAACCTGCTCACCTGCCTGGCTGACCTGTTCCACAGCATCGCCACCCAGAAGAAGAAGGTGGGCGTGATCCCGCCCAAAAAGTTCATCTCCCGCCTGCGCAAGGAGAATGGTGAGGGGGCGGGGCTACTGTACACAATCACCACTGCTGCTCTGACCACTGCCCCACACTGCTGCTCTGACCACTGCTCCACACTGCTGCTCTGACCACTGCTCCACACTGCTGCTCTGATCACTGCGCCACACTGCTGCTCTGATCACTGCGCCACACTGCTGCTCTGATCACTGCGCCACACTGCTGCTCTGACCACTGCTCCACACTGCTGCTCTGACCACTGCTCCACACTGCTGCTCTGACCACTGCCCTACACTGCTGCTCTGATCACTGCTCCACACTGCTGCTCTGACCACTGCTCCACACTGCTGCTCTGATCACTGCTCCACACTGCTGCTCTGACCACTGCTCCACACTGCTGCTCTAACCACTGCTCCACACTGCTGCTCTGACCACTGCTCCACACTGCTGCTCTGATCACTGCTCCACACTGCTCCTCTAACCACTGCTCCACACTGCTCCTCTGACCACTGCTCCACACTGCTGCTCTGACCACTGCTGCTCTGACCACTGCTCCACACTGCTGCTCTGACCACTGCTCCACACTGCTGCTCTGATCACTGCTCCACACTGCTGCTCTAACCACTGCTCCACACTGCTGCTCTGACCACTGCTCCACACTGCTGCTCTGATCACTGCTCCACACTGCTCCTCTAACCACTGCTCCACACTGCTCCTCTGACCACTGCTCCACACTGCTGCTCTGACCACTGCTGCTCTGACCACTGCTCCACACTGCTGCTCTGACCACTGCTCCACACTGCTGCTCACTTTTCCCGGTTTTTAAAAAACGTTTCAGTGTAAATGGGGCTCACCGCCTGTCTCTCTCTCGCCCCCTGCAGACCTGTTTGATAACTACATGCAGCAGGACGCGCATGAGTTCCTGAATTACCTGCTGAACACAGTGGCAGATACGCTGCAGGAGGAGGAGAGGCAGGACAAGCCCAACGGCCGTCTGAAGAACGGCATCGTCACCACAGAGATTGAGGAGAACAAGGCGGAGCCCACCTGGGTGCACGACATCTTCCAGGGCACGCTGACCAATGAGACGCGCTGCCTCAACTGTGAGACAGTAAGCCCCACCCCCTCAGAAATGTTTGGAACTTTGAAAACTTTAGATTTTAAAGTATACCCATCCTAAGAATTTGAATACATTATTGATTTGAATTGTTACTGCAATACTGTTGGATTACTGTGGTATTATGAAATTTTTTATTAAATGCACTACTCATTTTTTGGCTACCATCCTTAGTTTAAGATCACAGAT
>CM040403.1:146041321-146068321 GCA_022702515.1 Ilyophis sp. 1 JC-2022 | reverse complement strand
TGTTATTTTAAGTTGTTACAGTATGGCTTAATTTTGACTGTTATTTTAAGTTGTTACAGTATGGCTTAATTTTGACTGTTATTTTAAGTTGTTACAGTATGGCTTAATTGTGACTGTTATTTTAAGTTGTTACAGTACGGCTTAATTTTGATGGTGTTATTTTATGTTGTTACAGTATGGCTTAATTGTGACTCTTATTTTAAGTTGTTACAGTATGGCTTAATTGTGAAGGTGTTATTTTACGTTGTTACAGTATGGCTTAATTGTGACTGTGTTATTTTAAGTTGTTACAGTATGGCTTAATTGTGACTGTTATTTTAAGTTGTTAAACTATGGCTTAATTTTGATGGTGTTATTTTAAGTTGTTACAGTATGGCTTAATTGTGATGGTGTTATTTTACGTTGTTACAGTATTGCTTAATTGTGACTCTTATTTTAAGTTGTTACAGTATGGCTTAATTGTGACTGTGTTATTTTAAGTTGTTAAACTATGGCTTAATTGTGAATGTGTTATTTCAAGTTGTTACAGTATGGCTTAATTGTGACGGTGTTATTTTAAGTTGTTACAGTATGGCTTAATTGTGACGGTGTTATTTTAAGTTGTTACAGTATGGCTTAATTTTGACGGTGTCATTTTAAGTTGTTACAGTATGGCTTAATTGTGACTGTGTTATTTTAAGTTGTTACAGTATGGCTTTAATTGTGACGGTGTTATTTTAAGTTGTTATATTATGGCTAAATTTTGACTGTTATTTCAAGTTGTTACAGTATGGCTTAATTGTGACTGTGTTATTTTAAGTTGTTAAACTATGGCTTAATTGTGACGGTGTTATTTTAAGTTGTTACAGTATGGCTTAATTGTGACGGTGTTATTTTAAGTTGTTACAGTATGGCTTAATTTTGACGGTGTCATTTTAAGTTGTTACAGTATGGCTTAATTGTGACTGTGTTATTTTAAGTTGTTACAGTATGGCTTTAATTGTGACGGTGTTATTTTAAGTTGTTACATTATGGCTAAATTTTGACTTATTTCAAGTTGTTACAGTATGGCTTAATTGTGACTGTGTTATTTTAAGTTGTTAAACTATGGCTTAATTGTGACTGTTATTTTAAGTTGTTACAGTATGGCTAAATTTTGACTGTTATTTCAAGTTGTTACAGTATGGCTTAATTTGGATGGTGTTATTTTACGTTGTTACAGTATGGCTTAATTGTGACTGTTATTTTAAGTTGTTACAGTATGGCTTAATTGTGACTGTGTTATTTTAAGTTGTTAAACTATGGCTTAATTGTGAATGTGTTGTTTCAAGTTGTTACAGTATGGCTTAATTGTGACTGTTATTTTAAGTTGTTACAGTATGGCTTAATTGTGACTGTTATTTTAAGTTGTTACAGTATGGCTTAATTGTGACTGTGTTATTTTAAGTTGTTAAACTATGGCTTAATTGTGACTGTGTTATTTTAAGTTGTTACAGTATGGCTTAATTGTGAATGTGTTGTTTCAAGTTGTTACAGTATGGCTTAATTGTGACTGTTATTTTAAGTTGTTACAGTATGGCTTAATTGTGACTGTTATTTTAAGTTGTTAAACTATGGCTTAATTGTGAATGTGTTGTTTCAAGTTGTTACAGTATGGCTTAATTGTGACTGTGTTATTTTAAGTTGTTACAGTATGGCTTTAATTGTGACTGTGTTATTTTAAGTTGTTACAGTATGGCTTTAATTGTGACTGTGTTATTTTAAGTTGTTACAGTATGGCTTTAATTGTGACTGGGTTATTTTAAGTTGTTACAGTATGGCTTTAATTGTGACTGGGTTATTTTAAGTTGTTTCATGGTTCGTGGGTTTTCCTGTTGTCTCCATAGCGGTCCGAACCGCGGGCATTACATCACCATCGTTAAGAGCCACGGCTTCTGGTTACTCTTCGACGATGACATCGTGGAGGTCAGTGAATGCATTTAATATACGTACACAGGGTGGGAAATTAGCACCCACCACCCGTCAAATGCGGGTAGATTTCTGAATTGTCGGGTAAATGTATCAAACCTACCCGTCACAGTGGCGTGTAGAAAAGTGGATACAAGCAGGAATAAAAAAACTTCAGGTTTTTTTCTCTGATTGCTTAAACGTGAGACTGAAAAAAGCACTTGTTACATGTTCACTACTCATCCGTTGTTTTTCCCGTCCCATAAATCCTCAACGCAATCCCCACCCCCAGAGCTACGCAGCGCCATAACAGATCTGACTGAAACAACGAGAGAAAATAGGCTACCGTCTATTCCTCGCCGAATAAGTTAGCTGGAATTCAAGGAAAAGTCTATGATATGCTTTTTCCCGCTTCTTCTAGAGCTAACGAGTCTTGGCTCTCAAGTTAAATGAAAGAAATAGCCGAGGTTACTTCCCAAAATAAGCTACGGTATTATGTCATACCCTCGATATAAAGATTAATTCTGGACGGAGAATATGTTAATTATTTGCCAAATAAAATTTGTATAGCCTAGCCTAATTTTTATGAATGAAAATAATGAAAACGGGTGTTGTCTGTTAACATTAGTTTATTAGTTTGCTTGAAAATAAGATTGTTTACAAGTTGTTATCAAAGAAACAAGCGGTGAAATACATTTGTTTTTCTACTTCCGTTTAGCAACTGTGCAACTGATATGTGTCTGATTTACCAAAAAGCAATTTTAACAAGCATCGTACAGCGTCGCACAGAAAAACTAAAAACGGACCAATACCTTTGCCAATACGCTCTAAGGTAAAAGTGATATCTCCGGACAGCTCGCTCTAACGTTAGGCCTACTGGCATCTGTTCGCCCAGAAAAACTTATCTAGTATGAGATTATATGAAATGTAGGCTATGTAATAAATTTATACACAATGACTATTTGACCTGTAATACATGAGATAATAAATACTATTTTATTAGAGCTACTAAACATGAGTGCATTCTGAAACGTTATTCTAGTGCAATGTATTAATTAAAATGAATGTCTAGTAATTAATGTCTAGTAATTAATGACTCCTGTCTAGTAAAATTTTGGGGTGGCTGGTAAGATTTGGCATCTACCAGCCACTGTGTCTGGGAGGTCAGAAAGAGTATTATACTGTATATGATATATATTGTATTTTATGACTAAGATATATCATTTATATAGCTGTAAATATGACAGATATTTCATTTATATAGCTGTAACTATGAAAGATATATCATTTATATAGCTGTAACTATGAAAGATATATCATTTATATAGCTGTAACTATGACAGATATTTCATTTATATAGCTGTAACTATGAAAGATATATCATTTATATAGCTGTAACTATGAAAGATATATCATTTATATAGCTGTAACTATGAAAGATATATCATTTATATAGCTGTAACTATGAAAGGTGAACTGTACAGCTGTATAATTTCTATAATTACATAAAATTAGAATTTCCATTTAATAGCTTTTTAAATACAAGAGCTTCTCTGTTTAAATGGTTTAACATTTAGGCTCTCCCTTTGTTCGCCCCGCCCCTTCCATGCCACGCCCCTCTCTTTCATCCTGTGCAGAAAATCGATGCCCAGGCCATTGAGGAGTTCTATGGTCTGACCTCCGACATTTCCAAGAACTCTGAGTCGGGGTACATCCTGTTCTACCAGTCCAGAGAATAATAACAGGGCAGTATCGGGGAACCCCCCTCATCTGGAACCCACACTTCAGAACTTTCTAGAGTCATGTGCCAATAACCCCGCCCCCCAACCCCCCTCCCACAGACTCCTGGCTCTGCCCCCGGAGGCCAGACCTGTACCAGATTCCACCCCTCCCATTCACCTGCAGCTGAAAGGCACTTTAAAAAAAACAACCGAAAAACTAAAATAACATCAATACCACGAACGGCAGTAGCAGAACAGCTGCCAGCCCAGAGCGAGAGCGAGAGAGAGAGAGACTCGTCTGTTTCCTACATTCCCTCGATTCCTTGATTTCTCCCTTTCCTCCTTGGACAGCCGGACTGTGGCAGTTTAAAGTCCTGCAGCTGCTCAGCCGAAAGACGCCTGGGGAACTGGATACAGTGTGTATGCTTTATATATAGAGGCTATGCTAGTTATACCAGCCACACTCAGCCCCACCTGAGCTAACACGTTAGAGCTAACGTGCTAGAGCTAACAACATAGCCCCACCTGAGCTAACACGTTAGAGCTAACAACATAGCCCCACCTGAGCTAAGGCACTAGAGCTAACGACATAGCCCCACCTGAGCTAACGCGCTATAGCTAACAACATAGTCCCACCTGAGCTAAGGCGCTAGAGCTAACGACATAGCCCCACCTGAGCTAAGGCGCTAGAGCTAACGACATAGCCCCACCTGAGCTAACGCGCTAGAGCTAACGACATAGCCCCACCTGAGCTAACACGTTAGAGCTAACAACATAGCCCCACCTGAGCTAATGCGCTAGAGCTAACGACATAGCCCCACCTGAGCTAATGCGCTAGAGCTAACGACATAGCCCGACCTGAGCTAATGCGCTAGAGCTAACGACATAGCCCCACCTAAGCTAACGCGCTAGAGCGAACAACATAGCCCCAACTGAGCTAATGCATTAGAGCTAACAACATAGCCCCACCTGAGCTAACACGTTAGAGCTAACAACATAGCCCCACCTGAGCTAACGCATTAGAGCTAACGATATAGCCCCACCTGAGCTAACGCATTAGAGCTTACGACATAGCCCCACCTGAGCTAACGCGCTAGCGCGAACAATATAGCCCCACTTGCAAATTGGGCGAAACGGTCTGTTTTAGGTTCACACTGGCTGTGTCTGAATCAGCGCACTTGCCTACTATGGAGTATTCCAGTTGAGTATACTTTGTAAAAAGCTTTTAACAGTTCTGAAAATGGAGTGTTTTTAATATCCCCGGAGTATATGCTTATTTTGGGGTTTTTGCAGATAATAGTATGGAGGATATTTTTTTGCATACTCCATGTCACTAAACCGTATACAGTAAGCAGTATACAGTATGTTAGTACATAGTAAACAGGACGCTTTAGATAGGGCTCTGTTTCGGACACAGCCACTGTGTGGGAAGTCTTTTGTTTGTCTTTGTCCTGCCTGTGCTAGCAGGAAGGTCATGCTGTAATTGATTATCTGTGTATAAAGCTACTGTAGGCTGTGCTAGCAGGAAGGTCATGCTGTAATTGATTATCTGTGTATAAAGCTACTGTAGGCTGTGCTAGCAGGAAGGTCATGCTGTAATTGATTATCTGTGTATAAAGCTACTCTAGGCTGTGCTAGCAGGAAGGTCAGGCTGTAATTGATTATCTGTGTATAAAGCTACTCTAGGCTGTGCTAGCAGGAAGGTCATGCTGTAATTGATTATCTGTGTATAAAGCTACTCTAGGCTGTGCTAGCAGGAAGGTCAGGCTGTAATTGATTATCTGTGTATAAAGCTACTCTAGGCTGTGCTAGCAGGAAGGTCAGGCTGTAATTGATTATCTGTGTATAAAGCTACTCTAGGCTGTGCTAGCAGGAAGGTCAGGCTGTAATTGATTATCTGTGTATAAAGCTACTCTAGGCTGTGCTAGCAGGAAGGTCAGGCTGTAATTGATTATCTGTGTATAAAGCTACTCTAGGCTGTGCTAGCAGGAAGGTCATGCTGTAATTGATTATCTGTGTATGAAGCTACTCTAGGCTGTGCTAGCAGGAAGGTCAGGCTGTAATTGATTATCTGTGTATAAAGCTACTCTAGGCTGTGCTAGCAGGAAGGTCAGGCTGTAATTGATTATCTGTGTATAAAGCTACTCTAGGCTGTGCTAGCCGGAAGGTCAGGCTGTAATTGATTATCTGTGTATAAAGCTACTCTAGGCTGTGCTAGCAGGAAGGTCAGGCTGTAATTGATTATCTGTGTATAAAGCTACTCTAGGCTGTGCTAGCAGGAAGGTCAGGCTGTAATTGATTATCTGTGTATAAAGCTACTCTAGGCTGTGCTAGCAGGAAGGTCAGGCTGTAATTGATTATCTGTGTATAAAGCTACTCTAGGCTGTGCTCGCAGGAAGGTCAGGCTGTAATTGATTATCTGTGTATAAAGCTACTCTAGGCTGTGCTAGCAGGAAGGTCAGGCTGTAATTGATTATCTGTGTATAAAGCTACTCTTAGGCTCAGCTTCAATGTCCCTTGTACCCTGCACTAGGGCTGGGCTATAAACCATGACAATAATCATCAGTTATTTTTATTGTCCAATATCAATCATTGCCACCATGCAGAGTGATAGTTTTTCCTGCAATCAGAACTTGTCCTGTAGTGAACGTCCAATGCTTCTGGGGGTGGGTGGGGGGGTGGTGCTATCTATCGGGTGCTGATATGACAGCCAATCAGCAGCAAGGCCTTGCAGCTTCCACGTGATTGACAAAATCTCACATCACATGATCGCATTTCTTTTTTCTTTGTCCTTTCACGTGATCACATGATCACATTGTAGCTGCGTGGACTTGCCGCTGATTCGCTGTCATGTCGGCACCAGATACAGACTTTTATGTTTCTGTTTTCCCTAGAAGCATTTCACATGTCCTCTGAACTTTGGAGCTTCACGATGGTATCAGATATGATAGCACTGCTTGTAATTGCATTCAACAGATATTTCATTAGTTATGGTTATGCTTTATTACCCTGAACCCTGTACCCTGTTCCCTGTTCTCATTTCAGTTCTGTACACGAAATCCTGACTCATCTCAATACATCAGCTACACACACAACCCCCATCACTGTGCCCCCTTTGACCATGTACGCCTAAACTTCACAGATATGTGAATGCTACACCTATCTACGTGTGTGTGCGTGTGCGCGCATGTGCATGTGTGTGTATGCGCGTGTGTGTGTGTGTGCATGTGCGTGTGTACGTGCGTGTGTGTATGCACGTGCGTGTGTGTTTATGTGTCTGTGTGCATGCATGTGTGTGTGTGCGTGCGTGCGTGCGTGTGTGCGTGTGTGTGTGCATGTGTGCGTGTGCGTGTCGTTGTCATGGGTTAAAGTTTTCCGTCACCGCGACGGATTTCCGTCGTGAACGACTGAAAATGATCATGTCTGAGATTGGTGCAGATCCGATGAGAAAATAAATAGGGGGGGGGTTGGTTGAAATCTGTTGGCCTACACACACACCATAGCAAAGTGTTCCATAAGCGCAGGCTGCCGGCTAAATAGCCGACCACTTACACATTTTGGCCGGCCACTTTTTTGAAGATCCGAAACAGATTTTTATTTTACCTGCCATCTCGCAATTCGCCGTAACGTAGGCTCTGCGCTTGCGCAACATGCTGCAGCAGACACGCAGCTGTCTGGCCCGCCCACCTTCTAGAAGCCTAGTGGTTTGCGTGGAATGAAATCGGTGGAAGAATGCCTCCCAAAACATTTGTCATAATCGCCACATACAGTAGGCCAGAGCTACATAATACTATATTATAGCCATACCCTAGACTTAGTGCTATCCTCTGGTATCAATGTTATGAATCTTAGTATTGCACCCCATAACCCTGTATTATCCGATCATTTCCTTATTACTTTTGAAATCAAGGTAACCACCACTTTTATATCAGAGACAAGACATTATTACAGCCGGTCGTTAAACTCTGACGTCATTTCAAAGTTTACAAATATGCTTCCGGAATCATTCTTTTCAAGTCAAGAAAATACCACTGAGTTATCGTTGGATGAATTGACCAACCAGTTAAGTTTAGCTCTCAGAAGCACCCTTGATGTGGTTGCCCCTCTAAAAAGAAAGTATTGTCGGAAAAACCGTACTCCCTGGTACAATGACACTACCCGTGCCCTGAAGCAGTCCACAAGAAAATTGGAGAGAAAATGGCGGTCAACTAAACTAGAAGTATTTCGTCTTGCATGGAAAGATAGCATCCTCCAGTACAAGCAAGCTCTTATATCTGCTAGATCTGCCTTTTTCTCTAAATTAATTGAACAAAACAAATGCAACCCAAAATTTTTGTTTAGTACTGTGGACAAATTGACAAAAAAAACATCACCAGAATGTTCATCTTATCCCTGCGTTTACAGCAGTAATGATTTCATGAATTTTTTCAATCAGAAGATTGAAACTATTAGAGACCAGATTTCCAATTTGCCTATTCCCCTAGGCATCACTCCTCCCAAATTCAAAGAACAGCCTAGATCTTGGCCAACACAGGAAGATATATCAACAGTGGCACTGAACTGTTTTACGCCAATCGACATGGAGGAGCTATCTAAACTGGTTATGTCCTCAAAATCGACTACCTGTCTACTCGACCCAATCCCTACAAGATTGGCTAAAGAACTTTTCCTGTACTTGGCCAGCATATGTTAAAAATTATTAACACATCTTTAGTAACAGGATATGTACCAGAGTCACTAAAAATGGCGGTTATTAAGCCATTACTGAAAAAAACAAACCTCGAACCTGACAAACTGGAAAACTATAGACCCATATCAAATCTTCCATTTCTATCCAAAATATTAGAGAAAGCAGTTGCGAAGCAACTTGGTGCATACCTTAGCTCAAACCATATTCATGAATTATTCCAGTCAGGATTTAGACCCTACCATAGCACTGAAACGGCACTTGTTAAAGTTATTAACGATTTACTGTTATCAGCCGACCAAAACTCTGTGTCTGTTCTTGTACTTCTTGACCTAAGTGCAGCTTTTGATACAATAGATCATGAGATTCTACTGAACAGGCTCCAGGGCTGTGTTAGACTCAATGGTCAAGCACTTGCATGGTTCAGATCATACTTACACAATAGGAAACAATTTGTTAAATTAAATGATGATGTATCCAGTTACTCAATAATGAAATGTGGTATTCCACAAGGATCAGTGCTAGGTCCAGTACTCTTTTCGTTATATATGCTACCCCTTGGTGATATTATTCGGGCACATGGGGTAGATTTTCACTGCTACGCAGACGATACTCAGATATACATTTCCATGAAACCCGGCGAAGCACTACCACTTACTCGATTAGAGGCTTGCATTACAGATATTAAAGCTTGGATGCTCTCAAATTTCCTGCTCTTAAACTCAGGGAAAACCGAAATGCTGGTTTTAGGTCCTAAAAAACAAAGGGAGAAACTGTGTACATATACTTTAAGTATTGATGGTTGCTTAGTTGTTCCAAATTCAGCTGTGAAAGACCTAGGTGTTACTATAGACCCAGATTTAACCTTTGGCGCGCACATAAAAAACATATCTAGAGTTGCTTTCTTTCAGTTAAGGAACATAGCTAAAATTAGGCATTTCCTATCAGTAGGGGATGCAGAGAAATTGATTCATGCTTTTGTTACGTCTAGGCTAGATTACTGTAATGCTCTGCTATCTGGCTGTCCTAAGCTGTTGCTAAATAATCTCCAGCTTGTGCAGAATGCAGCCGCTCGCATTTTAACGAGAACAAAGAAATATGAGCATATTACCCCAGTACTAGCATCACTTCATTGGCTACCAATTAAGCATAGGATAGACTTTAAGGTCTTGCTTCTGACTTTTAAAGCTTTACATGGACTTGCACCAGTGTATATATGTAATCTGCTTTTACCATATAAGCCGAAAAGATCCCTTCGTTCCCAAGACGCAGGCTACTTAGTAGTCCCTAGAATATCTAAAAACTTGACGGGTGGTAGAGCTTTCTCCTACAGAGCACCACTACTGTGGAACACCCTTCCAAAATCTATAAGGGAATCAGACACAGTCTCAATATTTAAGTCTAGATTAAAAACGCACCTTTATGATCAGGCTTATAATGAGTTGTAGTCCGGAGACAGGACCAGAGAAGCCCTTTTGTCATAGAGTAATGCGGAGTGACATCCTTTCCTTACTGTCACCTGTCAACAGCTGTGACCCCATCTTCCTGGGCTGGCTCTTGATAGGTGGGTAGGATTGTTTACTCTCTCATGACTGGATGGGTTCTCAAACCCTGTCTTCATAGCTATGCAGCCATAAGTTACTCCTGGCGGGGGTACTTGTCCAACCCCCCTAACTGTTCTCTCTCTCTCTCCCACATTCCGCCGGCGGGGCTCATGCCCCGCATCTCGAGAGTTGCTGTCCAGCTTCCTGTCCAGCTTCCTGTCCATCGCCGCTTGCCCCTCCCTCCCCACCACCGCTACCAGCCGATCCTGTCGCCATCGGCACCCGTTTTCCCATCATCATTGCCGCCACATCTGGACTGCCATCTAGCTGCTGCAATTTCCACTATCATGGATATTGCCAGTCAGTTTGACCATGCTGGTCATTAAGATCTAGACCCTGAGCCGACCTGAGGAGAATGGGTTTCCCCCTTGAGTCTGGTTCCTCCCAAGGTTTCTTCCTAATTTCACCAGGGAGTTTTTCCTTGCCACTGTTGCCTCTGGCATGCTCTTGTGGGGGTTTAGGCTGGGTTTTTTCTGTGAAGCGCATTGTGACAACTTATTGTGAAATACGCTATATAAATAAATATTGATTTGATTTGATTTGATAATACGCATAAAATAAGTAGCATTCGTTAAAAAAACATACAAACGTATGTGTGTTTTTAGATAACGGCAATGTATTACAGCCATAATTGCGATAGGTGGTCACTGTGGAAATGTCGACTGTACGAGAAATGTATAAAATAAGGTTTAGATTACTAAACCGAAAGTAGGCTCAATCGGGTAATCTACAGTACAGTAACCAAAGGAAACACGCCAAATTTTTGTTTGTAGGCTACAACGTTTTAAAACTATATTAGTGTTCCTATATCAGAGCATTGTTTTGTTATTGTGTGTAAACAGTGCATTTTATGCATTTATAGTCTGTGATGTTGTAAGCATTTTGGGCAAATAATAAATCCCTCAAAAAAAGTTTGGAAATGTAAAAAAATTTTTTGCTTGAGATTGCAGGAAATAATAGTTATATGTAGTTTAAAATGGGAAATCGCCAACGCAGAGGGGCAGAGGCCTGCCCCACTACTCACCACCCCCCGCCCTTCAAAAAGCCTGGCCGGCCACTGCTTCTCAATTATCTGGCCACTCTCAAATCTCATGGAACACTCTGCATTAGTTCAAGTTCAAGTTCTTTTATTGTCACTTTACAGTGTACACAGGTGTAGACAGAGAGTGAAAAACTTTATGTGCAAAACGCCCGACAATGAACAGCAGTTATAAAAAAAAATAAAAACATATAATGTTCGAAACAATAAGTAATAAAAAATAAAAATAAATTGAAGGAGCAATATATATATATGTAAATCAATGTGATAAATTATGCAGTTTTATAATTTACAGTTACAGTACAGTGCAATAAGGTGTGCAAAAGGACAAGTTATCAGAATTATAGTTCAATTATTTAAGTGCGGCAGGGATTCAGCAGCTTGTTCAGCAGCCTGATGGCCTGACTGTGGAAGCTGTCTCTGAGTCTGTTCGTGTGGGTCTTGATACTGCGGTATCGCTTGCGTGACGGTAAGAGTACGTACAGTTTGTTGCTGGGGTGGTTATTGTCCTTCGTAATTCGTTTTGCCTTGGCCACGCACCGCCTGTTGTATATATCCTGGAGGGAGGGAAGCTCACCTCCAACGATGTACTGGGCCGTCCGCACCACCCTCTGTAGCGCTCTGCGCTCGAGTGCGGTGCAGTTCCCATACCAGACGGTGATGCATCCTGTGAGAACACTCTCGATGGTACTGGTGTAGAATGTTCTGAGGATGCGGGGGCACATGCTGACTTTCCTCAGTCGCCTGAGGAAGTACAGGCGTTGTTGGGCCCTTTTTACAATGTGAGTGGTGTGCGTGGACCATGTGAGGTCCTCGGAAATGTGCACGCCGAGGAACTTGAAACTACTGACCCTCTCTACTGCAACACCTTCTATGGAGATGGGGGCGTGCTCCCCTCTCCGCTTCCTGTAGTCCACGATCAGCTCCTTGGTCTTCTTGACGTTGAGGGTGAGGTTGTTCTCCTGGCACCACCGTGCCAGTGATCCCACCTCCTCCCTGTAGGCTGTCTCGTCGTCGTCGGCGATCAGGCCCAACACTGTCGTGTCGTCAGCAAATTTGATGAAGACGTTGGAGCTGTGCATAGCCATGCAGTCGTGGGTGTACAAGGAGTAGAGGAGAGGGCTCAACACGCATCCTTGAGGGGATCCCGTGTTGAGGGTCAGTGGCTCTGAGGTGGTGCTACCCATCCTCACCACCTGGCGGCGGCCCGACAGGAAGTCAAGTATCCAGCTGCACAAGGTCGAGTGCAGGCCTAGACCCCTGAGCTTGGTGTCGAGCTTAGTGGGAACTATTGTGTTAAATGCTGAGCTAAAGTCCACAAACAGCATTCGCACATAACAGTTCTTCCCCTCCAGGTGAGAAAGGGCAGTGTGAAGTAATGGCAATTGCGTCGTCGGTGGATCTGTTCTGACGATACGCAAATTGCCATGGGTCCAGCGTGGCAGGCAACATGGAGCAAATGAAGTCCTTAACCAACCTCTCGAAGCATTTACTGATAATCGAGGTGAGGGCTACGGGTCTCCAGTCATTCAGGCATGTTACCTTGGAGTGTTTAGGGACAGGCACAATGGTGGACATCTTGAAGCATACGGGAACAACAGCCTGGGACAGGGAGAGGTTGAAGATGTTTGCAAAAACCCCTGCGAACTGATCTGCGCATGCTCTGAGGACGCGCCCCGTAATGCCGTCGGGGCCTGCCGCCTTCCGGATGTCCACCCGCTTGAAGGCTCTACGCACGTCGGCCTCTGAGATGTACAGCAGGCTGGGCTCCTCAGGCTGCACTGACTTCGGCGGGCTGGCGTTCACGTCAAAAAAGGTCATACAATTACTTTAAATGAGCTCCAAAACCCCAAAATTTAAGGACCACCGCGTTATCTTTTTCAGTCGTGAACATTTTTTTTGCTTTAACCCATGCGTTGTGTATGTGTGTGCGTGCGTGCGTGTGCGTGTCGTTGTGTATGTGTGTGCATGTGTGCGTGCGTGTGCGTGTCGTTGTGTATGTGTGTGCGTGCGTGTGCGTGTGCGTGCCGTTGTGTATGTGTGTGTGTTTGTGTGATAAGTGCCAAATGGGGAACTGCTTCTCACTTTTACAAAAGAATACTTGTGTATGTGTATTATTTGTGGAAATATAAAAAAAAAATGTGTATATAGATATTGAACTGTTTTAAAAAATATTTTTAAACCCATAAACTAAAAAAACAAAACACTAAAGTAGAAATGTTTGTGTACCTGTTTGTTTGAGGTCCTTTGCGTTGCTGTGGGTAACGATACTACCCAAGTCTCTGTTACACTCTGTAGAGTACGGGGTAATAAAACTACTCTTTAAATTTATGTGTGGCTTATGCTAATGTACCAATAACCTTTCTCAGCTGTTTGGTGCTAGTCTAATTATATGCATATGTGTACTTTGTCATAATTCTGTTTTAACTACATTTCCCAGAATGCATTTCTCAGTCTTTACAGGGGAATTCCACCAAATAAATTGATTGTAGAAGAATAGCTGTCCTGATTAAAATGAGCTCTCAGCCAACTCTCTACCTGTAGTGAGAGCAGAGATATAACCCCAAACTACTGCACATGTACCAGGTACCTGTAGTGAGAGCAGAGATATAACCCCAAACTACTGCACATGTACCAGGTACCTTCAGTGAGAGCAGAGATATAACCCCAAACTACTGCACATGTACCAGGTACCTGTAGTGAGAGCAGAGATATAACCCCAAACTACTGCACATGTACCAGGTACCTGTAGTGAGAGCAGAGATATAACCCCAAACTACTGCACATGTACCAGGTACCTGTAGTGAGAGCAGAGATATAACCCCAAACTACTGCACATGTACCAGGTACCTTCAGTGAGAGCCGAGATATAACCCCAAACTACTGCACATGTACCAGGTACCTTCAGTGAGAGCAGAGATATAACCCCAAACTACTGCACATGTACCAGGTACCTGTAGTGAGAGCAGAGATATAACCCCAAACTACTGCACATGTACCAGGTACCTGTAGTGAGAGCAGAGATATAACCCCAAACTACTGCACATGTACCAGGTACCTTCAGTGAGAGCAGAGATATAACCCCAAACTACTGCACATGTACCAGGTACCTGTAGTGAGAGCAGATATATAACCCCAAACTACTGCACATGTACCAGGTACCTGTAGTGAGAGCAGAGATATAACCCCAAACGACTGCACATGTACCAGGTACCTGTAGTGAGAGCAGAGATATAACCCCAAACTACTGCACATGTACCAGGTACCTGTAGTGAGAGCAGAGATATAACCCCAAACTACTGCACATGTACCAGGTACCTGTAGTGAGAGCAGAGATATAACCCCAAACTACTGCACATGTACCAGGTACCTTCAGTGAGAGCAGAGATATAACCCCAAACTACTGCACATGTACCAGGTACCTGTAGTGAGAGCAGAGATATAACCCCAAACTACTGCACATGTACCAGGTACCTGTAGTGAGAGCAGAGATATAACCCCAAACTACTGCACATGTACCAGGTACCTGTAGTGAGAGCAGAGATATAACCCCAAACTACTGCACATGTAACAGGTATTTTGTCCTCCGTTCCTGCATTCCCTCGATTCCTCCCTTTCCTCCTTGGACAGCCGGACTGTGGCAGTTTAAAGTCCTGCAGCTGCTCAGCCGAAAGACGCCTGGGGAACTGGATACAGTGTGTATGCTTTATATATAGAGGCTATGCTAGTTATACCAGCCACACTCAGCCCCACCTGAGCTAACACGTTAGAGCTAACGTGCTAGAGCTAACAACATAGCCCCACCTGAGCTAACACGTTAGAGCTAACAACATAGCCCCACCTGAGCTAAGGCGCTAGAGCTAACGACATAGCCCCACCTGAGCTAAGGCGCTAGAGCTAACGACATAGCCCCACCTGAGCTAATGCGCTAGAGCTAACGACATAGCCCCACCTGAGCTAATGCATTAGAGCTAACGACATAGCCCCACCTGAGCTAACGCACTAGAGCTAACGACATAGCCCCACCTGAGCTAACGCGCTAGAGCGAACAACATAGCCCCAACTGAGCTAATGCATTAGAGCTAACGACATAGCCCCACCTGAGCTAATGCACTAGAGCTAACGATATAGCCCCACCTGAGCTAACACGTTAGAGCTAACGACATAGCCCCACCTGAGCTAACGCATTAGAGCTAACGACATAGCCCCACCTGAGCTAATGCATTAGCGCTAACGACATAGCCCCACCTGAGCTAATGCATTAGAGCTAACGATATAGCCCCACCTGAACTAACGCATTAGAGCTAACGACATAGCCCCACCTGAGCTAACGCATTAGAGCTAACGACATAGCCCCATCTGAGCTAACGTGTTAGAGCTAACGACATAGCCCCATCTGAGCTAACGTGTTAGAGCTAACGACATAGCCCTACCTGAGCTAATGCATTAGAGCTAATGACATAGCCCCACCTGAGGTAAGGCACTAGAGCTAACGACATAGCCCCACCTGAGCTAAGGCGCTAGAGCTAACGATATAGCCCCATCTGAGCTAACGTGTTAGAGCTAATGACATAGCCCTACCTGAGCTAATGCATTAGAACTAACGATATAGCCCCACCTGAGCTAATGCATTCGAGCTAACGACATAGCCCCACCTGAGCTAATGCATTAGAGCTAACGACATAGCCCCACCTGAGCTAACGCATTAGAGCTAACGACATAGCCCCACCTGAGCTAACGCATTAGAGCTAACTACATAGCCCCACCTGAGCTAACGACATAGCCCCACCTGAGCTAACGCATTAGAGCTAATGACATAGCCCTACCTGAGCTAACGCATTAGCGCTAACGACATAGCCCCACCTGAGCTAACGCATTGAGCTAACGACATAGCCCCACCTGAGCTAATGCATTAGAGATAACGATATAGCCCCACCTTAGCTAACGCATTAGAGCTAACTACATTGCCCCACCTGAGCTAACGACATAGCCCCACCTGAGCTAATGCATTAGAGCTAACGACATAGCCTCACCTGAGCTAATGCATTAGAGCTAACGACATAGCCCCACCTGAGCTAACGCGCTAGCACGAACAATATAGCCCCACTTGCAAATTGGGCGAAACGGTCTGTTTTAGGTTCACACTGGCTGTATCCGAATCAGCGCACTTGCCTACTATGGAGTATTCCAGTTGAGTATACTTTGTAAAAAGCTTTTAACAGTTCTGAAAATGGAGTGTTTTTAATATCCCCGGTGTATATGCTTATTTTTGGGTTTTTGCAGATAATAGTATGGAGGATATTTTTTTGCATACTCCATGTCACTAAACCGTATACAGTAAGCAGTATACAGTATGTTAGTACATAGTAAACAGGACGCTTTAGATAGGGCTCTGTTTCGGACACAGCCACTGTGTGGGAAGTCTTTTGTTTGTCTTTGTCCTGCCTGTGCTAGCAGGAAGGTCATGCTGTAATTGATTATCTGTGTATAAAGCTACTCTAGGCTGTGCTAGCAGGAAGGTCAGGCTGTAATTGATTATCTGTGTATAAAGCTACTCTAGGCTGTGCTAGCAGGAAGGTCATGCTGTAATTGATTATCTGTGTATAAAGCTACTCTAGGCTGTGCTAGCAGGAAGGTCAGGCTGTAATTGATTATCTGTGTATAAAGCTACTCTAGGCTGTGCTAGCAGGAAGGTCATGCTGTAATTGATTATCTGTGTATAAAGCTACTCTAGGCTGTGCTAGCAGGAAGGTCAGGCTGTAATTGATTATCTGTGTATAAAGCTACTCTAGGCTGTGCTAGCAGGAAGGTCAGGCTGTAATTGATTATCTGTGTATAAAGCTACTCTAGGCTGTGCTAGCAGGAAGGTCAGGCTGTAATTGATTATCTGTGTATAAAGCTACTCTAGGCTGTGCTAGCAGGAAGGTCATGCTGTAATTGATTATCTGTGTAAAAAGCTACTCTAGGCTGTGCTAGCAGGAAGGTCAGGCTGTAATTGATTATCTGTGTATAAAGCTACTCTAGGCTGTGCTAGCAGGAAGGTCATGCTGTAATTGATTATCTGTGTATAAAGCTACTCTAGGCTGTGCTAGCAGGAAGGTCAGGCTGTAATTGATTATCTGTGTATAAAGCTACGCTAGGCTGTGCTAGCAGGAAGGTCATGCTGTAATTGATTAACTGTGTATAAAGCTACTCTAGGCTGTGCTAGCAGGAAGGTCAGGCTGTAATTGATTATCTGTGTATAAAGCTACTCTAGGCTGTGCTAGCAGGAAGGTCATGCTGTAATTGATTATCTGTGTATAAAGCTACTCTAGGCTGTGCTAGCAGGAAGGTCAGGCTGTAATTGATTATCTGTGTATAAAGCTACTCTAGGCTGTGCTAGCAGGAAGGTCAGGCTGTAATTGATTATCTGTGTATAAAGCTACTCTAGGCTGTGCTAGCAGGAAGGTCAGGCTGTAATTGATTATCTGTGTATAAAGCTACTCTAGGCTGTGCTAGCAGGAAGGTCAGGCTGTAATTGATTATCTGTGTATAAAGCTACTCTAGGCTGTGCTAGCAGGAAGGTCATGCTGTAATTGATTATCTGTGTATAAAGCTACTCTAGGCTGTGCTAGCAGGAAGGTCAGGCTGTAATTGATTATCTGTGTATAAAGCTACTCTAGGCTGTGCTAGCAGGAAGGTCAGGCTGTAATTGATTATCTGTGTATAAAGCTACTCTAGGCTGTGCTAGCAGGAAGGTCAGGCTGTAATTGATTATCTGTGTATAAAGCTACTCTTAGGCTCAGCTTCAATGTCCCTTGTACCCTGCACTAGGGCTGGGCTATAAACCATGACAATAATTATTAGTTATTTTTATAGTCCAATATCAATCATTGCCACCATGCAGAGTAATAGTTTTTCCTGGAATCAGAACTTGTCCTGTAGTGAACGTCCAATGCTTCTGGGGGGGGTGGTGCTATCTATCGGGTGCTGATATGACAGCCAATCAGCAGCAAGGCCTTGCAGCTTCCACGTGATTGACAAAAACTCACATCACATGATCGCATTTCTTTTTTCTTTGTCCTTTCACATGATCACATTGTAGCTGCGTGGACTTTCCGCTGATTCGCTGTCATGTCGGCACCAGATACAGACTTTTATGTTTCTGTTTTCCCTAGAAGCATTTCACATGTCCTCTGAACTTTGGAGCTTCACGATGGTATCAGATATGATAGCACTGCTTGTAATTGCATTCAACAGATATTTCATTAGTTATGGTTATGCTTTATTACCCTGAACCCTGAACCCTGTTCCCTGTTCTCATTTCAGTTCTGTACACGAAATCCTGACTCATCTCAATACATCAGCTACACACACAACCCCCATCACTTCAAGTTCAAGTTCAAGTTCTTTATTGTCACTTTACAGTTTACACAGGTATAAGCAGAGAGTGAAAAACTTTATGTGCAAACGCCCGACAATGTACAGCAGTTATAAAAGAATACCGGTAAAAATCTAACTTAAAAAGCTATAAATTAAAATATACAATGTACAAAACAATAAGTATATTTCAATATATATATATATATAAAATAAATAATAAATTGAAAGGAGCAATATATATATATAAATCAATGTAATAAAATATACATTGTTATATAATATACAATACAGTGCAATATGGAGTGCAAAAGAACAAGTTATCAAAATTATTAGTTATTGAGGTGGGGCAGGGATCAGCAGCTTGTTCAGCAGCCTGATGGCCTGACTGTGGAAGCTGTCTCTGAATCTGTTTGTGTGGGTCTTGATACTGCGGTATCGCTTTTGAGACGGTAGGAGTATGTACAGTTTGTTACTGGGGTGGTTATTGTCTTTCATTATCCGTTTTGCCTTTGCCACGCACCGCCTGTTGTATATGTCCTGGAGGGAGGGAAGCTCACCTCCAACGATGTACTGGGCCGTCCGCACCACCCTCTGTAGCGCTCTGCGCTCGAGTGCGGTGCAGTTCCCGTGCCAGACGGTGATGCATCCTGTGAGAACACTCTCGATGGTAGCAGTGTAGAATGTTCTGAGGATGCGGGGGCACATGCTGACTTTCCTCAGTCGCCTGAGGAAGTACAGGCGTTGTTGGGCCCTTCTCACAATGTGAGTGGTGTGCGTGGACCATGTGAGGTCCTCGGAAATGTGCACGCCGAGGAACTTGAAACTGCTGACCCTCTCTACTGCAACACCTTCTATGGAGATGGGGGCGTGCTCCCCTCTCCGCTTCCTGTAGTCCACGATCAGCTCCTTGGTCTTCTTGACGTTGAGGGTGAGGTTGTTCTCCTGGCACCACCGTGCCAGTGATCCCACCTCCTCCCTGTAGGCTGTCTCGTCGTCGTCGGCGATCAAGCCCAACACTGTCGTGTCGTCAGCAAACTTGATGAAGACGTTGGAGCTGTGCATAGCCATGCAGTCGTGGGTGTACAAGGAGTAGAGGAGAGGGCTCAACACGCATCCTTGAGGGGATCCCGTGTTGAGGGTCAGTGGCTCTGAGGTGGTGCTACCCATCCTCACCACCTGGCGGCGGCCCGACAGGAAGTCTAGAATCCAGCTGCACATAGTCGAGTGCAGGCCTAGACCCCTGAGCTTGGTGTCGAGCTTAGTGGGAACTATCGTGTTGAATGCTGAGCTAAAGTCCACAAACAGCATTCGCACATAACAGTTCCTCCCCTCCAGGTGAGAAAGGGCAGTGTGAAGTGCCATGGCAATTGCGTCGTCGGTGGATCTGTTCTGACGATACGCAAATTGCCATGGATCCAGCGTGGCAGGCAACATGGAGCAAATGAAGTCCTTAACCAACCTCTCGAAGCATTTACTGATAATCGAGGTGAGGGCTACGGGTCTCCAGTCATTCAGGCATGTTACCTTGGAGTGTTTAGGGACAGGCACAATGGTGGACATCTTAAAGCATACGGGAACAACAGCCTGAGACAGGGAGAGGTTGAATATGTTTGCAAAGACCCCTGCGAACTGATCTGCGCATGCTCTGAGGACGCGCCCGGGGATGCCGTCGGGGCCTGCCGCCTTCCGGATGTCCACCCGCTTGAAGGCTCTACGCACGTCAGCCTCTGAGATGTACAGCAGGCTGGGCTCCTCAGGCAGCGCTGACTTCGGCGGGCTGGCGTTCACGTCAAAACGAGCGAAGAATGAATTTAGCTTGCCTGGGAGGGAGGTAGAGGAGTTATCTACACAGCTGGTTCTCCCTCTGAAATCTGTGATTAACTGTAATCCCTTCCACATACCCCTCATGTCATGGCTCTTGAATTTGTCCTCCACTCTGATCTTATACTCCCACTTGGCAGTGCCGATGGTCTTACGGAGGTCGTAGCGGGCTCTCGTATAATCCGCCATATTCCCGGAGTTGAAGGCGGTGTTACGCGCGTGGAGTGCAGCGCGAACATCGCCATTAATCCACGGTTTCTGGTTGGGATATATCCGGACCGATTTAGTAGGAACAACGTCATCTATGCATTTCTTGATGAACCCGGTGACTGAAGACGCGTACTCGCTGATGTTATTGTCTGAGGCTACGCGGAACATGTCCCAGTCAGCGTGATCAAAACAATCCTGTAACATAGACTCCGATTGATCAGACCAGCATTGAACCTCCTTCACAGCGATTGGTTGCTGCTTCAGTCTCTGCCTATAGGTGGGGAGTAGTTGGATAGAGCGGTGGTCTGATTTGCCGAACGGTGGGCGGAGGAGGGCCTTGTAGCCATCCCGGAAGGGGGTGTAGCAGTGATCCAGGATTCGCTCGCCCCGTGTGTTGCTTGTTATGTGTTGGTAAAACTTCGGGAGAACTTTCTTCAGGTTCGCCACTGTGCCCCCTTTGACCATGTACGCCTAAACTTCACAGATATGTGAATGCTACACCTATCTACGTGTGTGTGTGTGTGTGTGTGTGCGTGTGTGTGTGTGTGTGTGTACAGGACGCTGTGTTTCTTGTTCCTGGAAGAGTAACTGCAGAACACAAACCACCCAGAGCGCTGCCCTTAAGGATCTTCAGTCTTACATTACTTCCTGTTGTAGCTGTAGACCGGCTCACCCCTCCCCTTTTAAACGGGTGTGTCACAGCTCCATGGCAACAGGCAAACACACTGCTGTAGAGAGCTTCCCTGGAGAGTGAGTCCTGGATCAAACACACTGCTGTAGAGAGCTTCCCTGGAGAGTGAGTCCTGGATCAAACACACTGCTGTAGAGAGCTTCCCTGGAGAGTGAGTCCTGGATCAAACACACTGCTGTAGAGAGCTTCCCTGGAGAGTGAGTCCTGGATCAAACACACTGCTGTAGAGAGCTTCCCTGGAGAGTGAGTCCTGGATCAAACACACTGCTGTAGAGAGCTTCCCTGGAGAGTGAGTCCTGGATCAAACACACTGCTGTAGAGAGCTTCCCTGGAGAGTGAGTCCTGGATCAAACACACTGCTGTAGAGAGCTTCCCTGGAGAGTGAGTCCTGGATCAAACACACTGCTGTAGAGAGCTTCCCTGGAGAGTGAGTCCTGGATCAAACACACTGCTGTAGAGAGCTTCCCTGGAGAGTGAGTCCTGGATCAAACACACTGCTGTAGAGAGCTTCCCTGGAGAGTGAGTCCTGGATCAATCACACTGCTGTAGAGAGCTTCCCTGGATAGTGAGTCCTGGATCAAACACACTGCTGTAGAGAGCTTCCCTGGAGAGTGAGTCCTGGATCAAACACACTGCTGTAGAGAGCTTCCCTGGAGAGTGAGTCCTGGATCAAACACACTGGTGTAGAGAGCTTCCCTGGAGAGTGAGTCCTGGATCAAACACACTGCTGTAGAGAGCTTCCCTGGAGAGTGAGTCCTGGATCAAACACACTGCTGTAGAGAGCTTCCCTGGAGAGTGTGTCCTGGATCAAACACACTGCTGTAGAGAGCTTCCCTGGAGAGTGACTAATGGCAACTCAGGAAAACGGTAAGTACAGGAAAGAACAGAACAGTAGCTCTGATGCCTGCTTCACATTAGCCCTGATATCCACAATCACAAAGCTATGCTGCGTCCCAATACTCTTCACTCCCCACCTCCTTTCCTCCACTCCCCCATTACTGATGGAACATGATTTACACGAGAACCTGTCTTGTATAGTAAAGATTATTGAGCAGAATCAATCAATCAATCACTTTATTGCCATTTCTCTCCAGGACCAGGGTTGGCTACCCCTTGGTTAGTACTACAGACGCTCCAGGTTGTAACGTGTGCATCTCCCTCTGCTGTCTGTCAGTATCACTTCTCTCGCCCTCCTTTTGAACAGGGCTGCACAACTCCAGTCCTGGAGGGCTTGGCTGCGGCCTGGTTTTCATTCCAACCAGTGAGCTTAGTTTTAGTTTTCTGACCGCTCTATAAACTATACTGGTTCACTCCTGTACTTGAGCCCAGTAAAGTCATTAGGATGCACTTGACTATAGCTGGTACAAATGTCAGATCAAGATATGATTGAGCTACGTAAATAATTAAGAGCATAGGTTGGCACAAAATCCTGAAACGGATCGGCCCTTGCTGTGCACTAGAGGGTGGATACCCGACCCGAACCGACGGGTCGGGCCGGGTTCGGACTAAACTTTTAAAATGATGTTCGGGCTCGGGTCGGGCTCGGTCACGGCGGCCGAACAACTAGCGAACATTTTACTTTTGAACTACAGTAAAACCTTGACATACGAGTGCACTAACTTACGAGTATTCCGAGTTACGAGCCGTTGCTCGGACAATTTCTTGCTTCGCTTTACGAGCCTTGACCCGAGTTACGAGCCGAGCAAGCGGAGCATTGCGAATGCAATTTCGGAAATTGCATTCGCATTTCCGAAAAATTCTGAAGGGAAGGAAGAAACAAACCACCATGGATAGGTTTTTATCGAAACGCCCTGCAGATCAGAGTCAGAAAAGCGTGACGAAAAAGCCAAAAATCAATGAAAAAGATGCAAACGTCACTGATGAAGATTAAGTGTAAGTGAAGAATAATAATGTAGCAATTAAGTTTAGAACCAGTTTATTTCTTTATATTCTATTTTATTATCTTTGTATTTATTATTTATAAATACATGTCTCGTTTTTATAACTACGTAACAAAGAAATTAGGGTGTTTTTTGGGGGGCTGGAACGGATTAATGGTATTTAAATTAATTTCAATGGGGAAAATTGATTTGATATACGAGTAAACCGAGTTACGAGCTCGGTCACGGAACAAATTAAACTTGTATGTCAAGGTATTACTGTACTAATTAAAATGGGTTAGCTTACTTCACATGGTGCTTCAAGTTGTTTTTGGTGAAAATATAGTGTGAAATAAATAAAAATGATACCGAATATTGTGTGTGTGTCTGTTATCTACCAATAAAACAATGCCTTTTGACGGTCATTTAGGTGCCCAGTGACCACTAAACAGAGAAGCTGTAACCATGCTAACAACAACTGCGTGACAGGGAAACACAATGTCAGCGCTTCAGTGCCTTACATTAACTGCGTCGGGCTCGGGTCGGGTTCGGACATAAAAAGCAGAATTCCTGTCGGGCTCGGTCGGGTTCGGACAGAAATATGCGGCCCGATCCGCACTCTACTGTGCACCCCTGCTTTAGAAACACCTGGTGTTTACCTGAGACGACTCATAACCCACTGACAGTGTATAACCATCTCACCCCCCAGAGAGTACCATCGCACAAGGTTGCCATAGCAACGCAGCCAAACAGCAGACTGTACCAAACCTGCCAGCCCTGCAGACTTCAATCACAGAACTCAGGTCAGCTTGGTCCCACCCCTCCCATTATGACATCACCCACAGTCACAATCAGGGATCCCAAACCCTGCATTCGTCTCTGGCAGGAGGTCTGATATCAGAGGTGAATGAGTCAGGAGAAACAACCCTGAAAGTGATCCGTCCATATCTACTGCATATCTGGCAGCAGAGTGATGGTTTCCGGCTCGTTTGACGCCACAGACCCTTGATGACTTACAGCTGTTTAACCAACCATGTGTTCCATACTATTCCCATGTAATTTACAGCTTAATCTAGTCCCACCCCCCGATTCCCATAGAGATCCATTCAATTGCAAAGACGTTATAGTAGGCTATCCCTTGTAAGAGTACCTGAAAATAAGATATCAGTCTTTTGATGTTTTTGGGTCACAGACATCAGGAAGTCATGGCATGCCAAAGGATATGCAGCCAAATATTAAATATGAGGACTTTATTTAAGTTTATGTAAATTTGTCCAATTACTTTTGGTCAGTAACACAACTGTAAAAATGGTTACAATTGCTACACGGTTCACCCGATATGGGTGTGAAAACCCAAAAATTAAAGCTGAAAGTCTGCACTTTAACCTCATAGTCACTGTTTCATTTCAAATCCAGTGTGCTGGAGTACAGAGCCAAAACAACAACGATTGTGCCACTGTCCAAATACTTACAGACTCCACTGTATATATATTTGTGCGTGCGTGTACAGATCTCTGTAATTATGTGTGTGTGTACTGACCACAGCTCTCTCCAAATTCTGCAGAAAAGAGTCAGGGAGCACCCCCAAACTGCCTCAGAACCCCAAAAGTGTGAGTGCCCCCCCAGACACAGTGCTAAGGCTGGGACTTTTTTTTGTGTTTGGAAACAGCGTATAAGGCTATATGGTACAGTCTGGGTATAAGGCTATATGGTAGAGTCTGGGTATAAGGCTATATGGTACAGTCTGGGTATAAGGCTATATGGTAGAGTCTGGGTATAAGGCTATATGGTACAGTCTGGGTATAAGGCTATATGGTACAGTCTGGGTATAAGGCTATATGGTAGAGTCTGGGTATAAGGCTATATGGTAGAGTCTGGGTATAAGGCTATATGGTACAGTCTGGGTATAAGGCTATATGGTAGAGTCTGGGTATAAGGCTATATGGTACAGTCTGGGTATAAGGCTATATGGTACAGTCTGGGTATAAGGCTATATGGTAGAGTCTGGGTATAAGGCTATATGGTAGAGTCTGGGTATAAGGCTATATGGTACAGTCTGGGTATAAGGCTATATGGTACAGTCTGGGTATAAGGCTATATGGTAGAGTCTGGGTATAAGGCTATCTGGTACAGTCTGGGTAAAAGATATATGGTACAGTCTGGGTATAAGATATATGGTACAGTCTGGGTATAAGATATACGGTACAGTCTGTCTATATGATATATGGTACAATCTGGGTATCAGGCTATATGGTAGATGGGTAATTTTGTGGTTTTATCTGTGTATAAAGGTATAGGTGTGTGGTCTATGTGCGCTTTACCTGTGTTTATGGGTTAAGGTACATAAATTGGTTTAACTCTGTGCAGGTGTACCAGTCCCTTAGTGAGGTGGTGACAGAGGCCTTGGATGATGACCTGGCACACTACATTACCCAGTATCCTTCAGTCATTTGTTATGTTATCAGTCTGCTGAAAACGTTCTTAGATACACATCACCTGGCTGAGGAGCAGATCATGTGGTCATTAAAGAGACAATCTCACCTTTCCTTATTCCCATTAAAGAGACAATCTCACCTTTCCTTATTCCCATTAAAGAGACAATCTCACCTTTCCGTAATCCCATTAAAGAGACAATCTCTCCTTTTCTTATTCCCATTAAAGAGACAATCTCACCTTTCCTTATTCCCATTAAAGAGACAATCTCACCTTTCCTTATTCCCATTAAAGAGACAATCTCACCTTTCCTTATTCCCATTAAAGAGACAATCTCACCTTTCCTTATTCCCATTAAAGAGACAATCTCTCCTTTCCTTATTCCCAAAGACTGTCTCGGACAGTCATCCCAGCAGCTTGTTAGTGCTTCCACACAAATTCTGGGATATCAGGCTGCCAAGGGAATTCTACAATATAGATAAAATATCCCACCAGTACAGTTATATTGCTCACTGTTACCCCAGTACAGTTATATTGCTCACTGTTACCCCAGAGCAGTTATATTGCTCCTCTGTTACCCCAGTGCAGTTATATTGCTCACTGTTACCCCCTGGGCAGTGCTTATTGCCCCTCGGTTACCCCAGAGCAGTTATATTGCTCACTGTTACCCCCTGGGCAGTGCTTATTGCCCCTCGGTTACCCCAGAGCAGTTATATTGCTCACTGTTACCCGCTGAGCAGTGCTAATTGCCCCTCTTTTGCCCCAGTGTTTTTTCCCTGATAGTTTTGCTACTAGGAACCAGGAAAGACGACCGGGAAAGACTTCAGAGAGAGACCGAGCTATTCACCTCACTGTGGAACACGTCATTCTCGAGGTTTGTGTGTGAGTGTAAGTGTGTGTGTGTGTGTGTGTGTGTGGGGGTCGGTATGTGTGTGTGTGAGCATGTCTTCCTCTGTTCCAGACCACACTGGAGTTAGCTGCAGAGGTGGCACACACACTGTTCAACATCAGGAGCATGTGCAGAGTGTTGGCCTTTGACCTCCTCCTCAACTCAGTCCAGGTGAGAGAGCTCACAGCACACTGCTCACAGTTCAATTCACAGCACAGCCAACAACTCAGCACTGTGTGTGTGTGTGTGTGTGTGTGTGTGTGTTTGTGTGTATGTGTATGTGTGTGCGTGCGTATGTGCGTTTGTGTGTATGTGTATGTGTGTGCGTGCGTACGTGCGTTTGTGTGTGTGTGCGTGCGTATGTGCGTTTGTGTGTGTGTGCATGTGCGTGCGTGCGTACGTGCGTTTGTGTGTGTGTGCATGTGCGTGCGTGCGTACGTGCATTGTGTGTATGTGTATATGTGTGCGTGCGTATGTGCGTTTGTGTGTGTGTGCATGTGTGTGCGTGCGTACGTGCGTTTGTGTGTATGTGTATGTGTGCGCGTGCGTATGTGCGTTTGTGTGTATGTGTATGTGTGTGCGTGCGTATGTGTGTTTGTGTGCGTGCGTATGTGCGTTTGTGTGTATGTGTATGTGTGTGCGTGCGTACGTGCGTTTGTGTGTATGTGTATGTGTGTGCGTGCGTATGTGTGTTTGTGTGCGTGCGTATGTGCGTTTGTGTGTATGTGTATGTGTGT
>CM040403.1:146021425-146040821 GCA_022702515.1 Ilyophis sp. 1 JC-2022 | reverse complement strand
TGTAGGCAAACATTTTTCAAAATGCAGTATAGTTGAAACACCCGGATGACACACTTACTTCCGGGGTTTCACATTCGGGAGCACACTTTATAAAGAGTACACAAACAAAAACAACACATGACATGGCAGCGCAGAGGTGCCAGATCTTGCAAGACATTCCAGCCAAATGGCAGCTCAAAATTAGCCCAAAATATATTTTTAACCCAAACAAGGTTATTTTAAATATAAATCATCTTATTTTTACTTTTTAAAATAAGTGCGTTCATCGCAACTTTTCATTTTTACCTGTGAATGCACTTTTAAAGTATCCCAATTTAACTGTAAAACCGCGAACATGGCAACACAGGTGGGTCGTCTAATGACCTGCTTACGACACTTCCACAGTACAACTGGAAAATAGTATGGCGGATATTTTTTGCGAACTGCTAAAGAGTGCACATTAAACAGCACATTTCTGACAGTGTACTGTACGCAGGAGACAGGGTGCAGTAGATAGGGCTCCGATTCAGAGACAGTGCACTGTACACAGGAGACAGGGCGCAGTAGATAGGGCTCTGATTCAGACACAGTGCACTGTACGCAGGAGACAGGGTGCAGTAGATAGGGCTCTGATTCAGACACAGTGCACTGTACACAGGAGACAGGGCGCAGTAGATAGGGCTCTGATTCAGACACAGTGCACTGTACACAGGAGACAGGGCGCAGTAGATAGGGCTCTGATTCAGACACAGTGCACTGTACACAGGAGACAGGGCGCAGTAGATAGGGCTCTGATTGGGACACAGTGCACTGTATGCAGGAGACAGGGCGCAGTAGATAGGGCTCTGATTCAGACACAGTGCACTGTACGCAGGAGACAGGGCGCAGTAGATAGGGCTCTGATTCGGACACAGTGCACTGTACACAGGAGACAGGGCGCAGTAGATAGGGCTCTGATTCAGACACAGTGCACTGTACACAGGAGACAGGGCGCAGTAGATAGGGCTCTGATTCAGACACAGTGCACTGTATGCAGGAGACAGGGCGCAGTAGATAGGGCTCTGATTCAGACACAGTGCACTGTACACAGGAGACAGGGTGCAGTAGATAGGGCTCTGATTCAGACACAGTGCACTGTACACAGGAGACAGGGCGCAGTAGATAGGGCTCTGATTCAGACACAGTGCACTGTACACAGGAGACAGGGTGCAGTAGATAGGGCTGCAGTAGATAGGGCTAAAACAATCACAATATACAATATTTTTAAGATACAAAATGCAGAAGTGTAAAGCCTCATGCCTGCAGGAGTGAATGAGTGTTCATGCCTTGTGTGTATTTTGTGTTTTTGTGTAACAGTCAGCCACTCCCCCATGTACTCTTATTGCATAGGCTGGTATAGTGTAGTATATTGCAAGGGGTAGCTAGTTACTGCACTGCCTGTTCTTGCACACCTAATGTTAGCCAAACTACTTAAAAATCACATTAAATGACATTACATTACAATCAGTGAGCAGATGATCTTATCCAGAGTGATGCACAGAAGAAGAGAACATCAGTGTTCGTCTCAGGAATACAAAGTGTGACATCATCAAGAAGGGACAGAAGGCCCAGTAATAATCTCCCGGGGTGTGTCCCAATACTCAAAAAATGCATCCTCCTTTCCTCCACTACCACCTCCTCTCCTCCTTGCCCTGGATACGGATCTTTGTGTTTTAATCTAATGTTGCTGATTACATCTTAATTACATATTAATGAATATCTCAAAGGTACATTGTATACTGTACATGCAAATACTTGTACTGGAAACGTTGAGGCATACTGGAGACACAGAGGAGTGGTAGTGGGGGAGTGGAGAAAGGAAGTGGGGGGGAAGAAAAATTGGGGACACACCCCAGAGCCGTGTCCGAAATATACACTCACACACACTATTGTAGTAGCCTTAGTACAGGACAAACAAAGTCGTTGGTAGGGCAAACATTTTTTTTTCAAAATGCAGTTGAAAAAAAACGGACACCCACCACACTTACTTTTCCTTTTTCACACACACTCGGGATTTTATTTTTAAAAACACAAACAAACAACAACACAACATGGCAAGACAGCAGAGATCTTGCAAGAGAGATTCAAGAATCCAGCAGCAAAAAAAGCCCAAAATAAAAAATATTATTTTTTTATTTAAAAAGGTAATTTAAATATTAAATATTTTATTTTTTTTTTTTTTTTTTTTAAAGTTTATTTCATAAAATCTTTTTCGGCTGCACAGCTGTTCATAGATTCCTGTGTTTTCTGACGTGTAATTAAATATCAGCTCAGATCACTCCTCCCAAAGGGAGACTTATTAGGATGTGTTACCATGGAAACACAGTTAATGAGGGACACACCTGGACCGGCACCAGAGGTTCTGCTGGATCACTCACAACTCATGAGATTAATATTGTGACCAAAAAATAAATACATTTGTTCCATTTTAAGCAGATTTCATTTATTTATGGAATTTGAATTCAGTACATTTGTCATTTTGTTTCATATCAACATCTTTACATTTGATAATTTCTGCAAGAGATCCCCAAAAACTCAGAAGTGTGATTATACCTTTTAAAAACAGTCATATTTCTTTTTTTTTTTGTGCAATAAAATGTTCAATATTAAATCAACTTAGAGGACATTTGATTTCTGTTATAACTGAATGAACACTTTTGAACATGTAAATTTTACTGTGCACTCATACATAATATTGGACACATGCATAAGAGTGGCTGTTTAACCCTTGTGTTGTCTTCATATTATATCTGCACCCCGTGTCCACAGGGTCAAAAATGACCCCCCCTCACCAGACCCCCTGTGATGAGCCTCTTCACTGAATTATAATGAAATAACCCGTCATTCTTCACTAAACCAGTCAATAATTGTGCTTTCCTACTTCACAGTCCAGACAGACTGGATTTCTTCAGTCTACACCACTCATTTTTACTAGAAAACAAACATCATAACTGATCTTTTTGCTGTAATAGATGCGTGGCACTTAATTATGATCACATATGATTTCATAACTGCAGGGTTCATAAGACTCAAAAAACAATCTTTGTACCTGGATGATGTAACACTTTTATGAAAATGTACAAAAGTGCAATATTTACCTTTTTTAACTGTAGGGTCACTCCAGGAAAAGCCATCAAATTGAATGCTGAAAAAATTACATTTAGGGGATTTTTACTGCTGTTGACCTCAGAAAAGGGTCAGTTTTGACCTGAGAGCAACACAAGGGTTAAATATTGTGACAAATATTTAGAAAAAGAACAAGTTTGATCTGTTTAAATTTCCTTTGTTGTTCTGTCTCATTTGAGTGTTTTTCTCTCTTTAATTACAGCTGATCTTCACTCTCTGCATCATCCCAGATCACACAGTTTTACAGAAGATCCAACCCAATCAACCCCAAACCCAGGATAGAGGGGCTGAGTGAATGTGGTCTGGACTCTGTGCAGGAGGGTCATTGTGTCAGAGACGCTGTAGAAGGACAGAGTTCCTGCCCTGTGATCCAGGTACACTCCTATTCTGGAGGAGGAGGGAACAGGGATTTTAGTGCTCTTATTATTGTGCCAGAGAGTGTAACTGTAGTGAGAGCAGAACAAACTCCAGGACTTGTCATTAAATCCCAGACGACAGTCATCACCCACTCCTTTCCTGCTGATCTCTTTATATGACACTGCTATATAAACCCCATTATCCCCACTCCACTCAGCCTCCCAGTAACAGCGTCCAGACAGACCCTCTCTGCACAGCACTTGGTCCCAGTACTCAAATCTCTCTGGATGATCAGAATATGACTGGATCTCTCCCACATAGGTCACCTCTCTGTTCCCCTCAGACAGACGGAGCTCTTTATGCGCTGTGTTGGGGTCCAGTGTGAGCTGACAGGAATCTGATAGAGGAGAAGAAGGAGAGAAGAGAGCTCAGTGATCATTATAATAAACTTACATATTTTACAAACATTTTAATTTCATATTTTAATCCTTTCTTGTTATTATTATAACCCCCTCAATGTGGGGCTGAGCATGTCCAATTCCCTCCCCAATTAGGAACGGCCAATCATCTGCAACCGCAGCCGCGTTCATGCGCCAATCCAACTGCGGGGAGTTAAATACAGCACCATTGGGGCGGCTGTGGCTCAGGAGGTAGAGCGGGGCGTCCGCTGATCGCAGGGTTGGCGGTTCGATTCCCGGCTCCTCCTGTCCACATGTTCAAGTGTCCTTGGGCAAGACACTGAACCCCAAATTGCTCCCAATGGTGTGCGAGAGGCACTTTGGATAAAGGCGCTATATAAAATCATTTACCAGAACAGTACTGCAGAAAAACTGCACCAGAGACAGCACCGCTAACCTATGCTACAATGCTAATGCTACCAGGCTGTTTAAAATCAACACCCGTCCTCTAAAGGAAACCTGTGGAAGAAGCCATTTCCACCTTGATATCCTGGACCGGCCTTTTCCAGCTTCTCTGCATATACTGTCAAGTCTCCAGATGCGTCCCCAAAACAAGTATGTCATGAATATAGAAAATACTGTAGCGAGCGGAGAATGAGGGAGGGAGACAGCGGCTTGCAGTTCCGAATCGCTCCAGCTGAGCTGAGCTTTAATAGCGCTACCTTACCAGCTCCGAAAAGAGCCGTTTGAATTAATATTCACAGCTCTAAAACACTCTTTCACTAACACCGAATCGCTTCAGATACCGCTTTATAAAGGAACTAGTCGGCTGTGATTAGCGCACACTTAGATTCCTAGCCAATCACAGCCACACAAGTTAAAATGGACAGTTACGTTTAAACAGAACGGTTGACACAAGACGCGGCTAACAAGCTAACGACACAATTAGAACACACAGCACGCTATTTACATTTATGTACACATCGACCAGGTAGCGGCTCACTACCCGGTCCTAGCTGGCCAGTTGGTAATCTCCAGCCCCCACCCAAGGGGTCACAAGTCCCCGACGACCCCGCAGTCCACCCACAACTCGCATCAAAGTCCCGCAAGTAGCACGGGGGCCGCCGGTGTCGTTTAGGTCTCCCGGTAGCACACAGCGGAGTGTCGCTGGGCTCAGGCTCACTGGGTAACACGGTGTCTTACCTTCGGCTCAGCTGCATCAGGGGCCTGTAGGGTGCGAGCCGGCCTGGCATCCTGGTGCGATAAACCCCCTCAGAGCTGTTTTACAACTTCCCCTTCGCTCAGGGCAATAAACCCAGAGCTGCTCTTCCGCTGCAAAGGCCTGTCCTGCTTAAAGCCGGCGGAAGCCTGGGCCTTGCGGGCGAAGTCGTGAGTGAAGGAGGCGGTCCCGCAGCCGGTGGTAGTACTCTTCCCGAGGGCTCTCTGCCGACACCGCCGTTGTAGTGGCGTGCGTGTCTAGCGGACCTCCTCGCCGTCGACCACTCTGACGTGCTGGCGGGTTGGTTGTGGAGTGGGCCGGATTGCTAGGGTGTCTTCCGCCCGAGTTGTCATCACTAGAGCCTCGCTTATGGAACCCGGTTGGGCTAGGCTAGGCTAACGGCTAAATTAGCCGCTCTGGCGTGAGGGCTCGCAGAATGTATGCAGCGCTAGCTTCTCCTGCGCTGCTGCACGTCGGCCGCCACTTTCCCCCCAGCTCTCCTCCTCATAGCGGTAGCGGCTCAGCTGTTTTTCCCGGCTTGTTTCGGCGGAGCGGTGCTGGGTGAACCGTCGTTGGAGTGCTGCGGTCAGAGCCTGCAGGTCTTGTTGCTCCGCCGGCGGCAGGTCCATAATCGCCTCCAGCGCTGTGCCCTTCAAGGCGAGTGCCAGGTATCCCGCTGTCTGCTCCGGCGTCCAGCCACCCAGCTGAGCTGCTAGCTCTAGCTGCGCTAGATACGACTTCAGCTACACTGTTCCGTTAAAACGCGGCAGCTTCAGCTGCATTGTCGCCGTCACGATTTACCGACGCCGGATTCTCCCGTCTGCCGCTGAAACCGTCCGGTCGCCTGGACACTCGCACCGCGGGAATCTGCCACTCGGAGCTGGTCATAGGCCCGGCTCTCCTTGCCTTCCTGCGGGTCAGCTCTCCGATCGGCCGCTCCAGTTCCCCTATCTCCCTCAGCAGGGCTCAACATCCCACTTCCAGACACCAATGTAGCGAGCGCGGAGAATGAGGGAGGGAGACAGCGGCTTGCAGTTCCGAATCGCTCCAGCTGAGCTTCGTTTTAATAGCGCTACCTTATCAGCTCTGAAAAGAGCCGTTTGAATTCATATTCTCAGCTCTAAATCACTTTTTCACTAACACCGAAGCCCTTCAGATACTGCATTATAAAGGAACTAGTCGGCTGTGATTGGCGCACACACTTACAGATTCCTAGCCAATCACAGCCACACGTAACACACAGTTACAAATGACAGTTACGTTTAAAACAAAACAGTCGACACAAGACGCGGCTAACAGCTAACGACACAATTAGAACACACAGCACGCTATTTACATTTATGTACACATTGACCGGGTAGCGGCTCACTACCCGGTCCTAGCTGGCCAGTTGGTAATCTCCAGGCCGCCACAATACTTTCAATAATATTTTCCTTCATCTGACCTCATATTCTCATGTTGCTTAATTGTGTTAATTTATGTTTAAATACAGACTCACATTGTAAGAAGTCCTCTCTGGTCCTGGGCTCTAGAATATGGACGTCTTCCACTGTAGAGAGAGATCACAAGAAAGATGAGCTCCTAAAGATAACCTTCAAATGATAATTCTATTTATTTAAATCTATTTTAATAAATAAAGTGCATGTTAATTAAACTGCAGCTCATTCAGGAATAATGTAAATATTAAATATAAAGTTTGATTAATATCACATAATATCTTGGTGAAGCTGAAGATTCAGTCGTTTTGGCAGTTGGGAATCTTTCTGGTTTCCATGGCGAGCAGACAGAGGGCAGGTAGCAGAGGCCCTGTTTACACTCATATCCATTACAGACTACCACACACTTATTATGGGATGTTTTTTGTCAGTAGAAGGCTGACAGGAGAAGACACACACTCGAGCGTTTACATTCAGATCCCATACCAGCGGAATCCAACCCAAACTACCTCCAGATGCGATTCATATCACAAATCTCACCCATATCCTAATTATTACTTTTAGACTACAGTAATCAAATATAACATATTGGATTTGTCAATAACTTGGATATATGTGGCAGAAAAAGACGAGTGTTCACAGGGCCAGAAATACGTGTCGTACAGTAGAGTCACCAAGGCTTTCGCCCAGTGATGTCACTGTGAAAGAAGTTGCAGGATGACATATTTATGTAAAGAAGCATCAGACAGCCATGTGAAAGCACGAGGAAGACCTAAATGTGCTTTCATCTCAATCAAAGGGAATAATGAGAAGAGATTCCACTCCCCAGGAATGCTGCATCTCTCCGCCCATCTCACAAATCTCTCCTGCTGTTTTACAGCAGTGCAGACTGCTTTACTGCACAGGATCAGCTATAAGATGCAGAAACACTAAAACCTTTGTGCTGCTATTAGCTGTTATAACAGGAGAGAAAGTGACATTTAAAAGGTATATGCATTAAAAAAACATTTATTTGCATTATAGTACGTTTATTCACATTTCAAAGCTTGCTCAACTGATGGGTTCTGAGTTTTGTTCTATAAGAGTAGTTAAGATAAGCATGTGTGTGTGTGAGTTGATCAATGATTTGGTGTAGCAGGTGATGGCTGATCTTTGGACAGGCCTCTGCCCTCCCTGACCGGACATCTAGGTGCCATAAGTTATCAGGCATAATTGTTGATGAACAAAAGCATATGTCATTATGGAACAAAGAGATATGTCCTCACAGATAAGATGGACATACGTGTCAAGTCAAGGCCTCCGAGGGTATTTAAGCCTGATTAGATGACCAGTGTGTTGAAGGTTGCTGTACCGCTAACTTGTGCTGGGTTTCAGTGATCTTCCCGCTGGCCCGTGTGACGTACAATAAACGTTTACTTTTTCAAGTACAGTGTTTGTTGTGGTGGTGAGTTCCTGCTTTGTCCTGACTTGGATTAAAAGGAAATAAGCTGGGTTCTTCCACAATTAAAACAAACCCAGCTATCATCCCCGTTTTATTTACAAGTTATCGTGTTCCTGTAGGGATAAAATAAGTTGCTACGGTTGAACAGTCTCTGCTCACTCCTGTCAGACTCACAGTTACACAAAGTATCTACAACACTGTACTCATTTCACTGTATTATCTATTATATTCTCAAACTATTTACACAGCGTAACACTTCAGAAAATACTAGGGTCTCTGCGTACCACCATCAGTGACCGACATTTAAATACACACCCGTAAAATAAACAATATGAAAAACACCTACACATTCAATACGATATTAAAATACAAAAAAGAATATGACCGATATTTAGGCTAAATAGGCCTACCCCCGTGAAATGAATAATGTTAAAAGATAATATCTGTTGGTGTAGGCTCCATCGACTGGGTGAAGGGCTACTTAGGCTACATAATCAATGAGAAGGGTGTTCCTGCTTCTGTGAACTAAGCCCTACTGCTTGTGCTCGGTCCACTGATAACTGTCCACTTTGTCAGTTTCAACAGAGGTGTCCAAAATTTCACTGTCCTCTCGACCCTCATTTCTCTTCCTTCCTGTTTTGAGCCACGATTTAAGGGCATTTTTTGAACCATCCATTTTCAGTTTCTCTGCACTAGTTATCGAGCTAAACTGGCAGTTTACTGACAGGATGAAAGTCAAGTGTACAGAGACACTGCACGCGTTACGACCACCGCTCGTCATGAACGTGGCTACGTAGCCTGCTGTCAATCAAAATATTACAGAAAAGGCAAAAATTAAGTTCTAACATGATTACAATGTTTTTAATTTCTCATTCAAGTTTTAATTCAAGTATTATTTTTAGTATTATACCACAGTTTGAGAATCACTGATCTGTTATATTCACAAACTAGAATGGCACTCAGAGAGATGTATGTGCCACATCAAACTGTGAAAGGACAATCATTTATAGTGGAAATAATCTGTGATTCAGATGTGTTGCACTTAGAAATTAAAAAAGAAAAATTACTACACTACAGGGTATGTTTGAACAATTGTCAAACACAGGCATATTTTGACGTTAGCGAATATAGTTTAGGGCAGTGAAATTGACAAACAACATTGGTATACACATGTTTTAAATACATAGCAGCACTGCGTGAGTGGGTGTAAAGATCAGAATGTATCTATCTATAAAGGAAGAAATCCTGTCTGTCTGTCTGTATTTCGCTTTGCTCGACAACCGGGCACTGTATGAAGTTGAAATTCGCTAGGTGTATGGCTCAGGACCCAAGGAAGCGCAGTGTCGACTGAAGTTGATTGGATGAGCGGTTCTCCAGAAAATAAGCTATTTGTATGCGGTCAATGATAAGAAGTCTAAAAACTGTAGGAAGATATAATCTGAAGCAGCTACAGGGGACTGTGACATCATCAGCTGCAGAGGTAAGAATTCACCTGCTAGAGGGCAGAGAGTACATTGTGACATCACAATGGGCAACATTCCACCATTCATTTCAATGGGACAGAAATGAACTTAAATCTAACTATAAAGAAAAAAATCTTGTCTGTGTGTGAGCATTTTGCTTTGCTGGAAACCCGGGCGCTGTATAAAGTTTAAATTCACTAGGTGTATTGCTCAAGACCCAAAGAACTGCAGTGTCGACTGTGAAGTTGATTGAATGAGTGGTTCTTGAGAAAGCTGCAAGTATCAATACCGGGGGCCAAGCAATCGGCCCGTTCCGAACAGGCACGTTTTGTACGGGCACTGCCGTAATTATTTTTAATGAAGGAAATCATGGGGGGGGGAAAGTGTTTCAGTCGTTCTAACCTGTTTGAGAGATTTTGACTAATTCCCTCTTGAAGACATCTTCCAGCCGCTCTTTCAGTTCAGAGACAGATTTCCTCACAGCCTCAAAAGAGATTTGTGGACTGACAGTGATGCTGGGTAAGTCTCCAGGTCCAGGAGGGGCACAGAGAGACTGACAGCTCTACAGACAGACGGACAGAGAACAGTCTCAATACAGATTCCTGTGCAGATGCCAGGAGCAGATATTTGTAAATGAGGAACACACCTCACCATGTATGTACAATGTACATAGTGCAGACCGTAAGAGAGCCAGTGATGTTACCTGGAGGAAATGGATGTGATCCTCTGTGTGTGAAAGCTGCTCCATCTCAGCGTCTCTCCTCCTCAGCTCAGCAATCTCCTGCTCCAGTCGCTCCAGGAGTCCTTCAGCCCGACTCACTTCAGCCTTCTCCTGATCTCTGATCAGCTCTTTCACCTCAGAGCGCCTTCTCTCAATGGAGCGGATCAGCTCAGTAAAGATCCTCTCGCTGTCCTCCACTGCTGTCTGTGCAGAGCGCTGTTAGGAGACACAGAGAGAGGAGGGCTGTATGTGCAGAGCGCTGTTAGGAGCAGAGAGAGAGGAGGGCTGTATGCGCAGAGCGCTGTTAGGAGCACAGAGAGAGGAGGGCTGTATGTGCAGAGCGCTGTTAGGAGACACAGAGAGAGGAGGGCTGTATGTGCAGAGCGCTGTTAGGATCACAGAGAGAGGAGGGCTGTATGTGCAGAGCGCTGTTAGGAGCACAGAGAGAGGAGGGCTGTATGTGCAGAGCGCTGTTAGGAGACACAGAGAGAGGAGGGCTGTATGTGCAGAGCGCTGTTAGGAGCACAGAGAGAGGAGGGCTGTATGTGCAGAGCGCTGTTAGGAGCACAGAGAGAGGAGGGCTGTATGTGCAGAGCGCTGTTAGGAGCACATAGAGAGGAGGGCTGTATGTGACAGAGCGCTGTTAGGAGCACAGAGAGAGGAGGGCTGTATGTGCAGAGCGCTGTTAGGAGACACAGAGAGAGGAGGGCTGTATGTGCAGAGCGCTGTTAGGAGACACAGAGAGAGGAGGGCTGTATGTGCAGAGCGCTGTTAGGATCACAGAGAGAGGAGGGCTGTATGTGCAGAGCGCTGTTAGGAGCACAGAGAGAGGAGGGCTGTATGTGCAGAGCGCTGTTAGGAGCACAGAGAGAGGAGGGCTGTATGTCACCCCTAGGCCATAGCCTATACGCCGTGTTCACAACTCAACGCATCATCGGATTGACGGACACCGGAATCCTTTGGATTTTTAAAACTCTACGTTGTTAAACGGACCATCGGAATTGGCGGAAGTAGCAACAAAATATTTCACTGCTTGTTTCTTTGATTTTTAAACTTGTAAACACTTATTTTCCAGCGAACTAATAAAATGTTTACAGACAATATTAAATGACACCCGTTTTCATTGTGAAAGGTTATTCAAAATTATACAAATTTTATTCGGCAAATAATTCAGGTATTCTCCGTCCAAACTGAATCTTTATATCGAGGGTATGACATAATACCGTAGCTTATTTTGGGAAGTAACCTCGGCTATTTCTTTCATTTAACCTGAGAGCCAAGACTCGCAAAGTGCTGCTACTAAGGTTAGCTCTAGAAGAAACGCTGCAAGATAGGCTACTGGGTTCACCCACTGCTGAGATGCGGGGAGAGTATAAGACTTTTCCTCGAACTCCAGCTAACTTATTCTGCGAGGAGTTCAGACGGTATTTTCTCTGTTATTTTCTCAGTTAGATCTGTTATGGCGCTGCGTTGTTCTGGGGCGGGGATTGCTTTGAGGGTTTATGGGACGGAAAAACAACGGATGAGTGTGAACAAGTAAAAAAGCAGCCGTGTGTTGGTTTATGCTCCTCTCCATATTCCCTTTCCTCTCCACTAGCTCCCCTTTCTAAACGTTTTCCTTCTCTTTCCGACATATGATTCCCATTATCTTCTCATCTACGCCGCTGCAGCAGTCTAACCAGGGGCGCACATCTGATCGGGACGCTAAACGCGGCTCCGCTAATCTATTAATCTACTAAAACATCGCAAACAACGCATTACTTTTAACCGCTTCATTCGGTGACTGTTTCTCCCGTTCCTGTAATTATCTGGTCCCATTTTATTTTAATCTTCCTTCCTTGTGGGTGGTGACAAACTCGCACTAGTTCCACAGTCGAGTCCAACCATAACAAATTAAATTCGCGGCAGTTTACCGCTGTTTACACCACATTTCCCTTCCGGTTACACCAAAATGGACCATGGGAATTAGAAAATAATGTTAGCAAAACAAGGTTTTACTTAAGACGTGTGTGGTATATGTGAATGTATTAATGACTGTGTTTGTGTAAAATATATGGTAATTGTTTGGGGGGAAATTGAATGTTTGGTGCGAGGGAGAGGGGCTTGTTTATTTAAACGGGTAAATTTTGGGGTAAATCCAGTGCATTTAAGGCCGTAATATACTTCACGCTAAGTACGCTACGTGTACGCATGCGCAGGATGGCTACCGAACGTAGGCTATCCTGCGTTCGTTTGGTGCGTCCTTTGTGCAAAGGCTTGTTTGAGATGCGCTACGCATGCGCAGTTTTGACCACCGCCTTGCCAAGCGCATTGCATGACGGTTAGAATGTTGTGCGACTTGCTCTGGAAATCTCACGGGAGCGAAGCGCTCGCAGTTTTCTGGGCTTGGCGACGCAGTTGCTCTCCACCGACTGCACAACTTAATGTATGATGGGAAACCACCTGCTCTGGTTTGAGCGAAGTGCCTATAGGCTCAGAAAAGCTGTCACCACCCACAAGGAAGTTATGAGACTTCCATCTTATCCATCATTATTCCAAGATAAACTTCATGAACTGTCAGACACCAAATTATGTTTATCAGAGTTCTGACATTCACAATTGAGCGCTTTACACATTCCTCATAAATGCTGTGTGAACGCGAACGCGAACGCGATATCTGCCATTGCGACACGAGGCGAGTAGACTAGTCAACCAGGAAGTTTCCGACTTTTAGTAATCTCAAACAAGCCTCATGTCTCCCTAGGCCTGTGTCCGAATCAGAGCTCTATCTACTGCGTACAGTGCACTGGCCGAAGTGTGCTCTTTAATGTGTACTATTTGGCAGTCCGCGAAAAATATCCGATATACTATTTTCCAATCGCACTGTGGAAGTGTCGTAAGCAGATCATAAGACGTCCCAACAGTGTTGCCATGTCCGCGGTTTTACAGTTAAATTGGGATACTTTCAAAGTGCATTCACGGGTAAAAATGAAAAGTCGCAAAGCACGCACTTATTTTAAAAAGTAAAAATATGATTATTTCTATTTCAAATACATTAGTTTATTAAAACTATATTGTAGACTAGTTTTGAGTCGCCATTTGGCTGGAAAGTCTTGCAAGATCTGGCAACCCTGCGTCCCACCCTTGCGCTGCCATATCACGTGTTGTTTTTGTTGCATCTGAAGGTAAACGTCAGCGAAGCTGCGCCTCATTTAAAAAAAATAAACATTTCTGTTCCCCACAGTGTGGCCCCGTGGGATTGAGCCCCAGGGCTGGAAAGTGGCCCAACACTGGGCTCCTCACTGGCTGACTGGAGGAGAGCCCTGACTGAGCCCTGAAATGGCTCTTCTCCTCTGGTCAGTACCCACCTTGAGTGACTGCACAGCCTGTCTCAGATCCTGCAGCTCCTTCTCTCTCTCCTGGATTCTCTGCTGGAATTTACTCTGTGTCGCCCCCAGCTGCTTCTGTGGACAGATATTATTTTAGATTACATAACAATATTAAACTTTTGAACTGCATTTTCATATTTCAAATGATATAAAACACCATGACATGTTTGATGTACAGCAGGTCAGTGTGTATAGAGAGCTGACTTGAGTTCACTTCCTGCTCTTACTCCTTTATCATTGTGGACTTGGACACTGTTCACCTAAACTTAAATTAAGTCATCATATTTAATATTTGGTTGCATATCATTTGCATGCCATGACTCCCTCATGTCTATGACTCAACAACATCAAAAGACTCTTGGGGCCCTATCTTTGTCTTTGCTATCTTACACCTGGCGCATGGTCATTATAACGCCTTGCGTTCACGTCGTTTAAATACCATGTATTCTTGCGCCCATTACAAGTGAACTGGGCGTGTTGGTCTTAAGATGAGGAGTGGCCAGGATTATTTTGGGCGTATTGCTATCTTGAGGCAGCAGAAAGCGCTTGCGCTAAAACCACCACAAACCTGGTCTAAAGTCATGTCGCAGTTGTTTACATGTTATTTTAACAGCGCATATAAGTGCGTCTACATAGACGTGTGCACAACACGCGTACACCCTCCTGTCTGTTACACACAGGGGCGCGCACAAGCATGACTAAAATATCAAGATTACAATGTGAAATATTATTATTGTGCAGGCTATATCAAAAAATGCATAATAATAAAAGGGTCCATAGGTCAAAGACCACATAGCTACCTGTCCCTCAGCGAAGGGGAATGCCAAATTTAATTGCTTTCAGCCCACTCCATCAATATCCAGGCGATGTGCGATGGTACGTGTAAGGTTACATGTATAGTCTATAGACTATTCGCAATTATCCTGGATCAAGCTATGACAGCCTATATTTGCCAATAATTCCTGTAATCTTCTGAGGGGACAATCTTCTGTTACGGGACAATGGCTATCCATTAAAAATTGCTTTCCATTTGCTGATAACACATAGAGTATATCAAGCCGAATGCGCGAATTGTCATTCAAAGGAAAACTCGCACACTGCAATAGACGGACATTTGAGTTCTGAAAATGCGCTTCAGATGTCATTACAATACAGCTCTCTAGGCCTACAGCCTGTAAGTAAATAGAATGGTTTTGACTGAAAAAAGTTCAAAACCTTGTCCGGTGAATATTGCATTTATTGTTTTTCAAATTGCCTAAGCCACAGCGGATTCGCTGTGCATGAGGTTTTTTCCATAGCCTGCGGTTAATTTGAACCTTAGTATTTTCGTCCTTCAGATTCTTTTAATTACAGTGACGAGGTTTCCATACTCTCTGCTTATTAAAACCCAGCTGATTTCACATTTTATTCCATAACTGAGCAAAACAATTTTAAAGAGAACTAAATTTCTAATTAGAAACGAAAACAAATTTGCAGCCTGTTACACAATGAATTCATAATTAATTGTAATACCATTCTCTGCATGTGCGCTGCATGTTCTGTTTGCCCTGCTGTAAGTCGCACGTTTCACGGTCTTAAAGTGGATTGTTTTAAAGCATTACGCTCCGAGTAAAACAGGTTGGTCACATTTACATAAGCAGGACATTATAAAACAAGGGGAAATATATAAAACATATGGGTTGCCAACCTGACAGCTTTATTGTATTTAGTGTCATTAAGGCACAATAAGGGTATTTATGTAATTAATCAATATTACTATGCAGGTAGCCTAATGAACTTCGGATGAAGCTTGAACTTTTCAACTGCATTTTCATATTTCAAATGATATAAAACACCATGACATGTTTGATGTACAGCAGGTCAGTGTGTACAGAGAGCTGACTTGAGTTCACTTCCTGCTCTTACTGCTTTATCACTGTGGACTTGGACCTCAAAGTCGCTGCATTTATTAGCACTTTTTCAAATGTATAAAACATTTAAAAATAAAATATATTTAATAAATATATTAAACAAATTCAACAATACACTTGTCATAAGTCTACAAATTGCATAAATAAGCCAAGATAATATCTGTTATCAGTGTAAAAAAGCGTGAGTGTTTTGTGTAAGAGTTTCAGTCCTTACCTGTTTCTCAGTCCTTTCTGCTGCAGCTGAGACTGTATCATGACCTCTGTGTTCATCCATTGTACACAGATAACATATACACTGCTGATCGGTACGACAGTAAACCTCCAGAGCTTTGTCATGATCAGAGCAGATCTTCTCCTGCAGGTTTCCAGTGGCTTTGACCAGTTTGTGCTTCTTAAAGGCAGGAGATTCATAGTGAGGCTGGAGGTGAGTTTCACAGTAAGAGGCCAGACACACCAGACAGGACTTGACAGCTTTGCGCTTTCTCCCAGTGCAGGAATCACACGCCACGTCTCCAGGTCCAGCGTAACAGTGAGCAGGAGGAGTAGCTTGGAGTCTTGTCTTCTTCAGTTTCTCCACCACATCAGCCAGCACGATGTTTCTGCCTAGAACAGGCCTTGGGGTGAAGGTCTGTCTGCACTGGGGACAGCTGTAGACACCAGTATGATCATCCTGATCCCAGCAGCCCTTAATACAGCCCATACAGTAACTGTGTCCACAGGGAATAGTCACAGGATCCTTCAGTAGATCCAGACAGATCGAACAGCTCAACTCGTCCTGATCCAGAAAAGCTCCACCTTCAGCCATTTTACTGCTCACACTGACAGAGACAAAGAGTTTAGTTTGGTTTCTCTGAAACTGTGACAGAGAGAGTGGGAGTGACTTTCTGGTTCTAACCACAGCTGCAGGAGGTGTGGTGTTGGACTGAGGCCAGGCTGAGCGGAGAGTGGATATTTACTCATAAATATCACACACACACACACACTCACACTCACACACACACACACACACACACACACACACACTCTAACACACACACACACTCACACACACACACACACACACACACACACACACTCTCTCTCTAACACACACACACAAGCCAGAGCAGGCTGAGCAGAGATAGCAGATTCCTTCTCTTTGGTATATTAATAATTGCTTTCTGTTTAAGACAAACGGGTACACATCACAACTGTGTGTGAAACAGGACTTCAAAATAGATGTATAATCTTCTTAAGCACACCAAGACATACTCCCATACATACACACACACACACACACTCGCTAACACACACACACACACACACACACACACACACACACACACAGGTGTCACAGGTGTCACAATGGTAATGTAGAGGGTATTCACACAATTAAAAATATCTAAATTATAGACTGCAGCAAATATTATGCCATACTTGGTGTGTAAACAAAGATTTCCATTCATTCAGTCAATGTAAGTGACACTTATTCAAATGTTACATGAGAATATTCATGCAAGTATAGAAAATCTGACCTGAATAGATAGATTACAGAAATTATATACATATACATACAAACATACATATGTACACATAGTATACAGTGCACTCCAAAAGTGTTAGGACACTGACCCAACATTTGTTGTTTAGGCTGTGTACTCCAGCACATTGGATTACAATACAAGCAATACAATGGCTGTACTAGCTTATTGTCTTACTTATAATGGGCCTAAAACCATTACAATACAAGCAATACAATGGCTGTACTAGCTTATTGTCTTATTTATAATGGGCCTAAAACCATTACAATACAAGCAATACAATGGCTGTACTAGCTTATTGTCTTATTTATAATGGGCCTAAAACCATTACAATACAAGCAATACAATGGCTGTACTAGCTTATTGTCTTATTTATAATGGGCCTAAAACCATTACAATACAAGCAATACAATGGCTGTACTAGCTTATTGTCTTATTTATAATGGGCCTAAAACCATTACAATACAAGCAATACAATGGCTGTACTAGCTTAGTGTCTTATTTATAATGGGACTAAAAGCATTACAATACAAATTACAATACAAGCAATACAATGGCTGTACTAGCTTAGTGTCTTATTTATAATGGGCCTAAAATCATTACAATACAAGCAATACAATGGCTGTACTAGCTTATTGTCTTATTTATAATGGGCCTAAAACCATTACAATACAAGCAATACAATGGCTGTACTAGCTTAGTGTCTTATTTATAATGGGCCTAAAATCATTACAATACAAGCAATACAATGGCTGTACTAGCTTATTGTCTTATTTATAATGGGCCTAAAACCATTACAATACAAGCAATACAATGGCTGTACTAGCTTAGTGTCTTATTTATAATGGGCCTAAAATCATTACAATACAAGCAATACAACTGCTCACACTGACAGAGACAGAGTTATGTTAGTTTTGTTTTCTCTGAAACAGACAGAGTCTAGTTTTGTTTCTCTGAAACTGCGTGACAGAGAGAGTGGGAGTGACGTTCTGGTTCTGCCCACAGCTGCAGGAAGTGTGGTGTTGGACTGAGGCCAGGCTGAGCGGAGAGTGGATACGCACGCACGCACACACGCACGCACGCACGCACACACAAACACATGCAGACACACACACACATGCACACACACCCACCCACAGATAGACACACACACACACACACACACACACACACTCAAACACACACACACACACACACTCAAACACACACACACACACACACACACACACACACTCAAACACACACACACACACACACACACACACACACACACACACATACAATGGTAACAGGTGTCTGCTCAACCTAGGAATGGTAAAGATATTCACACAATTAAAAATATCTAAATTATAGACTGCAGCAAATATTATGCCATACTTGGTGTGTAAACAAAGATTTCCATTCATTCAGTCAATATAAGTGACACGTATTCGAATGTTACATTACATTACATTACATTATTGTACGAATGTTACATGAGAATATTCATGCAAGTATAGAAAATCTGACCTGAATAGATAGATTACACAAATTATATACATATACATACATACATACGTACACATAGTATACAGTGCACTCCAAAAGTGTTAGGACACTGACCCAACATTTGTTGTTTAGGCTCTGTACTCCAGCACATTGGATTTGAACAGGAACAGTGACTATGAGGTTAAAGTGCAGACTTTCAGCTTTAATTTGAGGGGTTTTATATCCATATTGGGTGAACCGTGTAGCAATTGTAACCAGTTTTATACATAGTCCCCCGCATTTTAGGACACCAAAAGTAATTGGACAAAATCACTTAAACTTAAATACAGTCATCATATTTAATATTTGGTTGCATATCATTTGCATGCCATGACTCCCTCATGTCTATGACTCAACAACATCAAAAGACTCTTGAGGCCCTATCTTACACCCGGCGCTAAGTGGCGCTCACCAAAACGCAATTGTCTTTGCTATCTTACACCTGGCGCATGGTCATTATAACGCCTTGCGTTCACGTCGTTTAAATACCATATATTCTTGCACCCATTACAAGAGAACTGGGCGTGTTGGTCTTAAGATGAGGAGTGGCCAGGATTATTTTGGGCGTATTGCTATCTTGAGGCAGCAGAAAGCGCTTGCGCTAAAACCACCACAAACCTGGTCTAAAGTCATGTCGCAGTTGTTTACAAGTTATTTTAACAGCGCATATAAGTGCATCTACATAGACGTGTGCACAACGCACGTACACCCTCCTGTCTGTTACACACAGGGGCGCACACAAGCAGGACTAAAAATATCAAGATTACAATGTGAAATATTATTATTGTGCAGGCTATATCAAAAAATGCATAATAATAAAAGCGTCCATAGATCAAAAACCACATAGCTACCGATCCCTCAGCGAAGGGGAATGCCAAATTTAATTGCTTTC
>CM040403.1:146001425-146016425 GCA_022702515.1 Ilyophis sp. 1 JC-2022 | reverse complement strand
TGATTCACTGTGTGATGTGTGTGTTTATTCTGATTCACTGTGTGATGTGTGTGTGTTTATTCTGATTCACTGTGTGATGTGTGTGTGTGTTTATTCTGATTCACTGTGTGATGTGAGCGCGTTTATTCTGATTCACTGTGTGATGTGTGTGTGTTTATTCTGATTCACTGTGTGATGTGTGCGCGTTTATTCTGATTCACTGTGTGATGTGCGCGCGTTTATTCTGATTCACTGTGTGATGTGTGCGTGTTTATTCAGATTCACTGTGTGATGTGTGCGCGTTTATTCTGATTCACTGTGTGATGTGTGCGTGTTTATTCTGATTCACTGTGTGATGTGTGTGTGTTTATTCTGATTCACTGTGTGATGTGTGCATGTTTATTTTGATTCACTGTGTGATGTGTGTGTGTTTATTCTGATTCACTGTGTGTGTGTGTGTGTATTCTGATTCACTGTGTGATGTGTGCGTGTTTATTCTGATTCACTGTGTGATGTGTGTGTGTTTATTCTGATTCACTGTGTGTGTGTGTGTTTATTCTGATTCACTGTGTGATGTGTGCGTGTTTATTCTGATTCACTGTGTGATGTGTGTGTGTTTATTCTGATTCACTGTGTGATGTGTGTGTGTTTATTCTGATTCACTGTGTGATGTGTGTGTGTTTATTCTGATTCACTGTGTGATGTGTGCGTGTTTATTCTGATTCACTGTGTGATGTGTGCGTGTTTATTCAGATTCACTGTGTGATGTGTGCGTGTTTATTCTGATTCACTGTGTGATGTGTGTGTGTTTATTGTGATTCACTGTGTGATGTGTGTGTGTTTATTCTGATTCACAGTGTGATGTGTGTGTGTGTTTATTCTGATTCACTGTGTGACGTGTGTGTGTTTATTCTGATTCACTGTGTGATGTGAGCGCGTTTATTCTGATTCACTGTGTGATGTGTGTGTGTTTATTCTGATTCACTGTGTGATGTGTGCGCGTTTATTCTGATTCACTGTGTGATGTGCGCGCGTTTATTCTGATCACGAGAGGGACATTAGATCTGTTTTGTACATGCAATCCTAACACAGAAAAACATCTTATTAACACAATTGTAATGTAATGTATTGTAATGTATTGTATTGTAATGTACTGTACTGTAATGTAATGTAATGTATTGTAATGTATTGTATTGTATTGTAATGTATTGTAATGTAATGTAATGTAATGTAATGTATTGTAATGTATTGTATTGTAATGTAATGTAATGTATTGTAATGTAATGTATTGTAATGTAATGTATTGTATTGTATTGTATTGTAATGTAATGTAATGTATTGTAATGTAATGTAATGTAATGTAATGTATTGTAATGTAATGTAATGTAATGTATTGTAATGTATTGTAATGTATTGTATTGTATTGTAATGTAATGTATTGTAATGTAATGTATTGTATTGTAATGTAATGTATTGTAATGTATTGTAATGTATTGTATTGTAATGTAATGTATTGTAATGTATTGTAATGTATTGTATTGTAATGTAATGTATTGTAATGTAATGTAATGTAATGTATTGTATTGTAATGTAATGTATTGTAATGTATTGTAATGTAATGTATTGTCATGTAATGTAATGTATTGTAATGTAATGTAATGTATTGTAATGTAATGTATTGTAATGTAATGTAATGTATTGTAATGTAATGTAATGTAATGTATTGTAATGTAATGTATTGTAATGTAATGTATTGTCATGTAATGTAATGTAATGTAATGTATTGTAATGTAATGTAATGTATTGTAATGTAATGTATTGTAATGTAATGTAATGTATTGTATTGTCATGTAATGTAATGTATTGTCATGTAATGTAATGTAATGTAATGTATTGTAATGTAATGTATTGTAATGTATTGTAATGTAATGTATTGTAATGTAATGTAATGTATTGTCATGTCATGTAATGTAATGTATTGTAATGTAATGTAATGTATTGTCATGTAATGTATTGTAATGTAATGTAATGTAATGTAATGTATTGTAATGTAATGTAATGTATTGTATTGTAATGTAATGTATTGTAATGAAATGTATTGTAATGTAATGTAATGTATTGTCATGTAATGTAATGTATTGTAATGTAATGTAATGTATTGTAATGTATTGTATTGTAATGTAATGTAATGTATTGTAATGTAATGTATTGTATTGTAATGTATTGTATTGTATTGTAATGTAATGTATTGTAATGTAATGTAATGTATTGTAATGTAATGTAATGTATTGTAATGTAATGTATTGTAATGTAATGTATTGTATTGTATTGTAATGTAATGTAATGTAATGTATTGTATTGTAATGTAATGTATTGTAATGTAATGTATTGTAATGTAATGTAATGTAATGTAATGTAATGTAATGTAATGTAATGTAATGTAATGTATTGTAATGTATTGTAATGTAATGTATTGTAATGTATTGTATTGTAATGTAATGTATTGTAATGTAATGTATTGTAATGTAATGTATTGTAATGTAATGTAATGTATTGTATTGTAATGTAATGTAATGTAATGTATTGTAATGTAATGTAATGTATTGTCATGTAATGTATTGTAATGTAATGTAATGTATTGTAATGTAATGTAATGTAATGTATTGTAATGTAATGTATTGTAATGTAATGTAATGTAATGTAATGTATTGTAATGTAATGTTATGTAATGTAATGTATTGTAATGTAATGTAATGTATTGTAATGTAATGTATTGTCATGTAATGTATTGTCATGTAATGTATTGTAATGTAATGTATTGTAATGTAATGTATTGTAATGTAATGTAATGTATTGTCATGTAATGTATTGTAATGTAATGTATTGTAATGGAATGGAATGGAATGGAATGGTTTCCCATGGTAGGCCATACAGTGGTTTGTAATGATATATATGAAATGTATAATCTATATTTTTATGCCACAACAATGCTGTGTGGACACTGTAATATTTGTAGTATTTTTTAGCTTATTATGAATGGAAAGTCAAGCTCGTTTTAAAAAATATAGACTACTCACTGTAGGCTACAAAACTGTACAGAGTAGGCTAGGCTCGGCTCAGCTGTAATTATGATTATCAATATTCTGCACTGGAAAAACAAACATCTCGTAAGACAACGTGAAAAGACTGGCACCTGTGGTGGCTGCTCATTTTTGGTGAAGCAAATCCACTATTTTTTTTCTACCTGTGAAAATTGAACCCCTGCTTTACCTGTTGAGCTCGGCCATTTTTGAGTTGTTTAACACTGACCACGTCAACTGACCAGCTGTAGGCAGAAAAGAGCTGGTGGCCATTTAAAACAGGTTTATATTGCTTGACTCATCACTATGGCCGTACCATTTAAATTGAGCTGCCTTCTCTCAAATGAATAACACAATGACACGTAGGTATGTACACACTCATTTATTAACAGTCAGATTATTTCATCACCTATGCATATTCAATAGATAAATACTCAAATCCACCTGCACCGTAGCTGAAATAGCATTTAGAATCGTCTTATGCCCTTGCCCTATTCACTGGAGTAGTATTACCTGGGGACCTCATGTGATTTGTGGAGGTCGACTGTGATCTTAATCCAGAGCGAATCTGCATTTCCGTAATCTGTAAAGTCAAAATTCCCCACCGTAAATTATCTACCATATTTCACACAAAACAGGTAATCTGATAATATTAGTCGTGTGTGAATCGCCATGTCAGTAATTTGGGGTGATATTTTTTTCCCAGAAAGGATTCCTTGTTTTTTCCCCGCTTTCTTCTTCATTTTTCCGAGTTGAGATTTATGGAGGCTGCGGTGGAAATTATTATTGCTAATTCTGACATTTTGGGTGCGATTCTTATACCAAAAGTATTTAAATGTTACTGCTGAATTTAATGTGACTGAATTGAAAAGAATTGTAGCCTATTCGACTCTGTAGCCAGCTTCAACATCACGATTTTCCGCACTAACGTTATTTTGTTATGCGTGCACCTTCATCAATAAAAAGATCATTCTCAGACGCAATTCGCACGGTTACACTGATATGCTCCTTCCATTTTACATTAATTTTAACAAGCCTAAATCATGAAAGCCATCTCTCACAAACATTGAAAATCTCCTGGAGCATCACACTTGGATAAAAAATAATTAGGGCCGGGACTTTAACGCGTTAATTAAGATTAATTAATTACATAATAATTAACGCGTTAAAAAAATTAACGCATTTTAATCACTTATTAAAATTATTTTACTTATTTTTGCACCGTGGAACGTTTCTCACTGGATGAGTCAGGCGGACCGATTATACTGGACCACCAACTAGCTGCTAGCTTCATGAGTTCAGACAACAAACCACAGTGAACATGAACGAAGTAGCTGATGAGACCGCTTTGGTTGGCCCCGTAGATGGGAAATTTTGTTACAAAAAACGAACGGATGGAAGCGTCGATAAGAGCATGGTTGTGTGCAAGCTATGCAACAAGGAATTCGCATATCACCGCAGCACATCGAGCCTCAAATATCACCTCAATGCGAAACATATAGCAGCTAGCGTGAACGCTAGTGTGGTAGCTAGCGTGGACGTTAGCCCGACTTCGAGTACAAGGACCCACACCCAACCCACACTCCACCAGTTGACTGGTTTGAGGACGAGGGTAACTAAGTCCACGTCTGAAAAAATAACCAACGCCCTGGCTTACTGGGTTGCACTCGACTGTAGACCACTTGGAGTGGTAGAAGATAAGGGCCTTCAAAAGGTACTACGGATTGCGTCGTCTGACGCAACATACGAGCTGCCATGCAGTTCAGTCCATGTTACTGAAATGTTGATCAAACAGTGGCCTAAGCAACAGAGAGATTTTATTTTTCATCAGGATATTGGAAGAATAGAAGGGATTGAGGTCAATCACTGGCACTTTTTATTTTATTTTATTTTGAATGGTACACTTTATGTTGAACTATGTATTATGTTGTTGGTGCAACTGGCACTTTATGTTGAACTCTTTATTGTTTTGGCCAAGGTTATTGAGAGAGTTGGACTGAAATTAATTTTATTTTTTTAAACCAGCTGTTGGTAAATCAACAAAGTCTGTTATGGCCTCTGAAGCAACAGAGAGATGTTTTCTAATAGTCAGGGTTTCCAATGTTCTGAATGTACTTGAAAGTATTGTTTTACTTAAAAAAACAAAGTTTACAGAAGGTCTACCTACAGTACCTATAGGCTACCTGAATTTCTGAAATGTACTATATTTCTAAATATGCTATTGCTACACTTAATGGCAAAAATTGCACTGGTCTGTTGGACTTGAACAAAAATAAACAATATTTTTGTTGCTTAAGCTTATGTATTATTCAGTCATTATTCAATGGTATACTAAAAATCCATGTGAAAAAAAATACTTCTCACTGTTCTCAGGTCAAATATTTATATGCGATTAAAATGCGATTAATTTCGATTAATTAATTACAAAGCCTCTAATTAATTAGATTAATTTTTTTAATCGAGTCCCGGCCCTAAAAATAATATGCTTTCCTTTAAACAACACACATGGCCAGCAATACATGTGATTCCGTTAGCAAGCTGCCTGTAACTAATCCACCTCGATGTAGGCTACTACGAGCATTTAACGTTAAAGCTGATTTACCGAGCACACTCAGATTGATAGGAGGCTTCCGTCTCCCGTCCGCCTTCACTTGCTATCTTTCTTCACAGTTTAAGCATTGAAAATAACGTTAATCCTGCAGAATCCGATCCAGGATGTTTACATTCACAGGTTCCATTTTCTTTCAAATGCAGCCAAATTAAATGGCAAACGGTAACGTTACAAAAAGTGAGCTAGTTTAGGCTAACGTTAGGCAACGTTAGTTAAATCACTGACGTTAGCAATTAGCTCGCTATTAACACTACAATATGATAACAAATTTAACTATTTACAATACAAATCACCACTGACAACGCCACAACCATAAAAATGTAATAAATTTCTCTCTCGCTCCCTTTTTCTCTCTCTAATACAGTAACACAGTAACGCTCTACTCAGAATTGGCGGTGAAGATGATTATATTGCTGGACAGCTGAACTCGTGTTCTGATTGGTTAGACATTATGTCAATCATCAGGATGAGAACGCGCACTAGAACACGCATGATTGGAACTCTATTGAATACATTAGTGAGGCAGTGCTTCACGGGTGGGCTCAGAAACGCGTCATAATCCACAACTGTCCAATCATGTCTTATAAAGTCTCCCATTGATTTCCAATGGTCAAGTGAAGCAGTCAGACACTGTGCCTCACTGAAGTTCCTCTTAAAAGTCAAAGACTGGCGCTGTTTTTCACAATACAAAAACATAACTATATAAGAAGGCATATTTCTGAATCTAAGCACTTTTTTTTTTTTTAGCTTCACAAGGGAAAGTGGAAGGTCGATGATGATTCAATATTAAAGAAAGCCTGTGTTGTGTGTGTGATTGTGTGATGATTCAGTATTAAAGAAAGCCTGTGTTGTGTGTGTGATTGTGTGATGATTCAGTATTAGAGATAGCCTGTGTTGTGTGTGTGATTGTGTGATGATTCAGTATTAGAGAAAGCCTGTGTTGTGTGTGTGATTGTGTGATGATTCAGTATTAAAGAAAGCCTGTGTTGTGTGTGTGATTGTGTGAAGATTCAGTATTAGAGAAAGCCTGTGTTGTGTGTGTGATTGTGTGATGATTCAGTATTAGAGAGAGCCTGTGTTGTGATTGTGTGATGATTCAGTATTAGAGAAAGCCTGTGTTGTGTGTTTGATTGTGTGATGATTCAGTATTAGAGAGAGCCTGTGTTGTGTGTGTGATTGTGTGATGATTCAGTATTAGAGAGAGCCTGTGTTGTGTGTGTGATTGTGTGATGATTCAGTAATAAAGAAAGCCTGTGTTGTGTGTGTGATTGTGTGATGATTCAGTATTAGAGAAAGCCTGTGTTGTGTGTGTGATTGTGTGATGATTCAGTATTAGAGAGAGCCTGTGTTGTGTGTGTGATTGTGTGATGATTCAGTATTAAAGAAAGCCTGTGTTGTGTGTGTGATTGTGTGATGATTCAGTATTAGAGAGAGCCTGTGTTGTGTGTGTGATTGTGTGATGATTCAGTATTAGAGAAAGCCTGTGTTGTGTGTGTGATTGTGTGATGATTCAGTAATAAAGAAAGCCTGTGTTGTGTGTGTGATTGTGTGATGATTCAGTATTAGAGAAAGCCTGTGTTGTGTGTGTGATTGTGTGATGATTCAGTATTAGAGAGAGCCTGTGTTGTGTGTGTGATTGTGTGATGATTCAGTATTAAAGAAAGCCTGTGTTGTGTGTGTGATTGTGTGATGATTCAGTATTAGAGAAAGCCTGTGTTGTGTGTGTGTGATTGTGTGATGATTCAGTATTAGAGAGAGCCTGTGTTGTGTGTGTGATTGTGTGATGATTCAGTATTAAAGAAAGCTTGTGTTGTGTGTGTGATTGTGTGATGATTCAGTATTAGAGAGAGCCTGTGTTGTGTGTGTGATTGTGTGATGATTCAGTATTAAGGAAAGCCTGTGTTGTGTGTGTGATTGTGTGATGATTCAGTATTAAGGAAAGCCTGTGTTGTGTGTGTGATTGTGTGATGATTCAGTATTAGAGAAAGCCTGTGTTGTGTGTGTGATTGTGTGATGATTCAGTATTAAAGAAAGCCTGTGTTGTGTGTGTGATTGTGTGATGATTCAGTATTAGAGAAAGCCTGTGTTGTGTGTGTGATTGTGTGATGATTCAGTATTAGAGAAAGCCTGTGTTGTGATTGTGTGATGATTCAGTATTAGAGAAAGCCTGTGTTGTGTGTGTGATTGTGTGATGATTCAGTATTAAGGAAAGCCTGTGTTGTGTGTGTGATTGTGTGATGATTCAGTATTAGAGAAAGCCTGTGTTGTGTGTGTGATTGTGTGATGATTCAGTATTAAAGAAAGCCTGTGTTGTGTGTGTGATTGTGTGATGATTCAGTATTAGAGAAAGCCTGTGTTGTGTGTGTGATTGTGTGATGATTCAGTATTAGAGAAAGCCTGTGTTGTGATTGTGTGATGATTCAGTATTAGAGAAAGCCTGTGTTGTGTGTTTGATTGTGTGATGATTCAGTATTAGAGAAAGCCTGTGTTGTGTGTGTGATTGTGTGATGATTCAGTATTAAAGAAAGCCTGTGTTGTGTGTGTGACTGTATGATGATTCAGTATTAGAGAGAGCCTGTGTTGTGTGTGTGATTGTGTGATGATTCAGTATTAGAGAAAGCCTGTGTTGTGTGTGTGATTGTGTGATGATTCAGTATTAGAGAAAGCCTGTGTTGTGTGTGTGATTGTGTGATGATTCAGTATTAGAGAAAGCCTGTGTTGTGTGTGTGATTGTGTGATGATTCAGTATTAGAGAAAGCCTGTGTTGTGTGTGTGATTGTGTGATGATTCAGTATTAAAGAAAGCCTGTGTTCTGTGTGTGATTGTGTGATGATTCAGTATTAAAGAAAGCCTGTGTTGTGTGTGTGATTGTGTGATGATTCAGTATTAAAGAAAGCCTGTGTTGTGTGTGTGATTGTGCGATGATTCAGTATTAAAGAAAGCCTGTGTTGTGTGTGTGATTGTGTGATGATTCAGTATTAAAGAAAGCCTGTGTTGTGTGTGTGATTGTGTGATGATTCAGTATTAAAGAAAGCCTGTGTTGTGTGTGTGATTGTGTGATGATTCAGTATTAAAGAAAGCCTGTGTTGTGTGTGTGATTGTGTGATGATTCAGTATTAGAGAAAGCCTGTGTTGTGTGTGTGATTGTGTGATGATTCAGTATTAAAGAAAGTCTGTGTTGTGTGTGTGATTGTGCGATGATTCAGTATTAAAGAAATCCTGTGTTGTGTGTGTGATTGTGTGATGATTCAGTATTAAAGAAAGCCTGTGTTGTGTGTGTGATTGTGTGATGATTCAGAATTAGAGAGAGCCTGTGTTGTGTGTGTGATTGTGTGATGATTCAGTATTAGAGAAAGCCTGTGTTGTGTGCGTGATTGTGTGATGATTCAGTATTAGAGAAAGCCTGTGTTGTGTGTGTGATTGTGTGATGATTCAGTATTAGAGAAAGCCTGTGTTGTGTGTGTGATTGTGTGATGATTCAGTATTAAAGAAAGCCTGTGTTGTGTGTGTGATGATTCAGTATTAGAGAAAGCCTGTGTTGTGATTGTGTGATGATTCAGTATTAGAGAAAGCCTGTGTTGTGTGTGTGATTGTGTGATGATTCAGTATTAGAGAAAGCCTGTGTTGTGTGTGTGATTGTGTGATGATTCAGTATTAAAGAAAGCCTGTGTTGTGTGTGTGATTGTGGTGATGATTCAGTATTAGAGAAAGCCTGTGTTGTGTGTGTGATTGTGTGATGATTCAGTATTAAAGAAAGCCTGTGTTGTGTGTGTGATTGTGTGATGATTCAGTAATAGAGAAAGCCTGTGTTGTGTGTGTGATTGTGTGATGATTCAGTATTAGAGAAAGCCTGTGTTGTGTGTGTGATTGTGATGATTCAGTATTAAAGAAAGCCTGTGTTGTGTGTGTGATTGTGTGATGATTCAGTATTAGAGAAAGCCTGTGTTGTGATTGTGTGATGATTCAGTATTAGAGAAAGCCTGTGTTGTGTGTGTGATTGTGTGATGATTCAGTATTAGAGAAAGCCTGTGTTGTGTGTGTGATTGTGTGATGATTCAGTATTAAAGACAGCCTGTGTTGTGTGTGTGATTGTGTGATGATTCAGTATTAAAGAAAGCCTGTGTTGTGTGTGTGATTGTGTGATGATTCAGTATTAGAGAAAGCCTGTGTTGTGTGTGTGATTGTGTGATGATTCAATATTAAAGAAAGCCTGTGTTGTGCGTGTGATTGTGCGATGATTCAGTATTAAAGAAAGCCTGTGTTGTGTGTGTGATTGTGTGATGATTCAGTATTAAAGAAAGCCTGTGTTGTGTGTGTGATTGTGTGATGATTCAGTATTAGAGAGAGCCTGTGTTGTGTGTGTGATTGTGTGATGATTCAGTATTAGAGAAAGCCTGTGTTGTGTGAGTGATTGTGTGATGATTCAGTATTAGAGAAAGCCTGTGTTGTGTGTGTGATTGTGTGATGATTCAGTATTAGAGAAAGCCTGTGTTGTGTGTGTGATTGTGTGATGATTCAGTATTAAAGAAAGCCTGTGTTGTGTGTGTGATTGTGTGATGATTCAGTATTAGAGAAAGCCTGTGTTGTGATTGTGTGATGATTCAGTATTAGAGAAAGCCTGTGTTGTGTGTGTGATTGTGTGATGATTCAGTATTAGAGAAAGCCTGTGTTGTGTGTGTGATTGTGTGATGATTCAGTATTAAAGAAAGCCTGTGTTGTGTGTGTGATTGTGGTGATGATTCAGTATTAGAGAAAGCCTGTGTTGTGTGTGTGATTGTGTGATGATTCAGTATTAAAGAAAGCCTGTGTTGTGTGTGCGATTGTGTGATGATTCAGTAATAGAGAAAGCCTGTGTTGTGTGTGTGATTGTGTGATGATTCAGTATTAGAGAAAGCCTGTGTTGTGTGTGTGATTGTGTGATGATTCAGTATTAAAGAAAGCCTGTGTTGTGTGTGTGATGATTCAGTATTAAAGAAAGCCTGTGTTGTGTGTGTTATTGTGTGATGATTCAGTATTAGAGAAAGCCTGTGTTGTGTGTGTGATTGTGTGATGATTCAGTATTAAAGAAAGTCTGTGTTGTGTGTGTGTGATTGTGTGATGATTCAGTATTAAAGAAAGCCTGTGTTGTGTGTGTGATTGTGTGATGATTCAGTATTAGAGAAAGCCTGTGTTGTGTGTGTGATTGTGTGATGATTCAGTATTAGAGAAAGCCTGTGTTGTGTGTGTGATTGTGTGATGATTCAGTATTAGAGAAAGCCTGTGTTGTGTGTGATTGTGTGATGATTCAGTATTAAAGAAAGCCTGTGTTGTGTGTGTGATTGTGTGATGATTCAGTATTAGAGAAAGCCTGTGTTGTGTGTGTGATTGTGTGATGATTCAGTATTAGAGAAAGCCTGTGTTGTGTGTGTGATTGTGTGATGATTCAGTATTAGAGAAAGCCTGTGTTGTGTGTGTGATTGTGTGATGATTCAGTATTAGAGAAAGCCTGTGTTGTGTGTGTGATTGTGTGATGATTCAGTATTAGAGAAAGCCTGTGTTGTGTGTGTGATTGTGTGATGATTCAGTATTAGAGAAAGCCTGTGTTGTGTGTGTGATTGTGTGATGATTCAGTATTAGAGAAAGCCTGTGTTGTGTGTGTGTGATTGTGTGATGATTCAGTATTAAAGAAAGCCTGTGTTGTGTGTGTGATTGTGTGATGATTCAGTATTAGAGAAAGCCTGTGTTGTGTGTGTGATTGTGTGATGATTCAGTATTAGAGAAAGCCTGTGTTGTGTGTGTGATTGTGTGATGATTCAGTATTAGAGAAAGCCTGTGTTGTGTGTGTGATTGTGTGATGATTCAGTATTAGAGAAAGCCTGTGTTGTGTGTGTGATTGTGTGATGATTCAGTATTAGAGAAAGCCTGTGTTGTGTGTGTGATTGTGTGATGATTCAGTATTAGAGAAAGCCTGTGTTGTGTGTGTGATTGTGTGATGATTCAGTATTAGAGAAAGCCTGTGTTGTGTGTGTGATTGTGTGATGATTCAGTATTAAAGAAATCCTGTGTTGTGTGTGTGATTGTGTGATGATTCAGTATTAGAGAGAGCCTGTGTTGTGTGTGTGATTGTGTGATGATTCAGTATTAAAGAAAGCCTGTGTTGTGTGTGTGATTGTGTGATGATTCAGTATTAGAGAAAGCCTGTGTTGTGTGTGTGATTGTGTGATGATTCAGTATTAGAGAAAGCCTGTGTTGTGTGTGTGATTGTGTGATGGTTCAGTATTAGAGAAAGCCTGTGTTGTGTGTGTGATTGTGTGATGATTCAGTATTAAAGAAAGCCTGTGTTGTGTGTGTGATTGTGTGATGATTCAGTATTAGAGAGAGCCTGTGTTGTGTGTGTGATTGTGTGATGATTCAGTATTAAAGAAAGCCTGTGTTGTGTGTGTGATTGTGTGATGATTCAGTATGAGAGAAAGCCTGTGTTGTGTGTGTGATTGTGTGATGATTCAGTATTAGAGAAAGCCTGTTGTTGTGTGTGATTGTGTGATGATTCAGTATTAAAGAAAGCCTGTGTTGTGTGTGTGATTGTGTGATGATTCAGTATTAGAGAAAGCCTGTGTTGTGTGTGTGATTGTGTGATGATTCAGTATTAGAGAAAGCCTGTGTTGTGTGTGTGATTGTGTGATGATTCAGTATTAGAGAGAGCCTGGGTTGTGTGTGTGATTGTGTGATGATTCAGTATTAGAGAAAGCCTGTGTTGTGTGTGTGATTGTGTGATGATTCAGTATTAGAGAAAGCCTGTGTTGTGTGTGTGATTGTGTGATGATTCAGTATTAAAGAAAGCCTGTGTTGTGTGTGTGATTGTGTGATGATTCAGTATTAGAGAAAGCCTGTGTTGTGTGTGTGATTGTGTGATGATTCAGTATTAGAGAAAGCCTGTGTTGTGTGTGTGATTGTGTGATGGTTCAGTATTAGAGAAAGCCTGTGTTGTGTGTGTGATTGTGTGATGATTCAGTATTAAAGAAAGCCTGTGTTGTGTGTGTGATTGTGTGATGATTCAGTATTAGAGAGAGCCTGTGTTGTGTGTGTGATTGTGTGATGATTCAGTATTAAAGAAAGCCTGTGTTGTGTGTGTGATTGTGTGATGATTCAGTATGAGAGAAAGCCTGTGTTGTGTGTGTGATTGTGTGATGATTCAGTATTAGAGAAAGCCTGTGTTGTGTGTGTGATTGTGTGATGATTCAGTATTAAAGAAAGCCTGTGTTGTGTGTGTGATTGTGTGATGATTCAGTATTAGAGAAAGCCTGTGTTGTGTGTGTGATTGTGTGATGATTCAGTATTAGAGAAAGCCTGTGTTGTGTGTGTGATTGTGTGATGATTCAGTATTAGGGAAAGCCTGTGTTGTGTGTGTGATTGTGTGATGATTCAGTATTAAAGAAAGCCTGTGTTGTGTGTGTGATTGTGTGATGATTCAGTATTAGAGAGAGCCTGGGTTGTGTGTGTGATTGTGTGATGATTCAGTATTAGAGAAAGCCTGTGTTGTGTGTGTGATTGTGTGATGATTCAGTATTAGAGAAAGCCTGTGTTGTGTGTGTGATTGTGTGATGATTCAGTATTAAAGAAAGCCTGTGTTGTGTGTGTGATTGTGTGATGATTCAGTATTAGAGAAAGCCTGTGTTGTGTGTGTGATTGTGTGATGATTCAGTATTAGAGAAAGCCTGTGTTGTGTGTGTGATTGTGTGATGATTCAGTATTAAAGAAATCCTGTGTTGTGTGTGTGATTGTGTGATGATTCAGTATTAGAGAGAGCCTGTGTTGTGTGTGTGATTGTGTGATGATTCAGTATTAAAGAAAGCCTGTGTTGTGTGTGTGATTGTGTGATGATTCAGTATTAGAGAAAGCCTGTGTTGTGTGTGTGATTGTGTGATGATTCAGTATTAGAGAAAGCCTGTGTTGTGTGTGTGATTGTGTGATGGTTCAGTATTAGAGAAAGCCTGTGTTGTGTGTGTGATTGTGTGATGATTCAGTATTAAAGAAAGCCTGTGTTGTGTGTGTGATTGTGTGATGATTCAGTATTAGAGAGAGCCTGTGTTGTGTGTGTGATTGTGTGATGATTCAGTATTAAAGAAAGCCTGTGTTGTGTGTGTGATTGTGTGATGATTCAGTATGAGAGAAAGCCTGTGTTGTGTGTGTGATTGTGTGATGATTCAGTATTAGAGAAAGCCTGTGTTGTGTGTGTGATTGTGTGATGATTCAGTATTAAAGAAAGCCTGTGTTGTGTGTGATTGTGTGATGATTCAGTATTAGAGAAAGCCTGTGTTGTGTGTGTGATTGTGTGATGATTCAGTATTAGAGAAAGCCTGTGTTGTGTGTGTGATTGTGTGATGATTCAGTATTAGAGAAAGCCTGTGTTGTGTGTGTGATTGTGTGATGATTCAGTATTAAAGAAAGCCTGTGTTGTGTGTGTGATTGTGTGATGATTCAGTATTAGAGAAAGCCTGTGTTGTGTGTGTGATTGTGTGATGATTCAGTATTAAAGAAAGCCTGTGTTGTGTGTGTGATTGTGTGATGATTCAGTATTAGAGAAAGCCTGTGTTGTGTGTGTGATTGTGTGATGATTCAGTATTAAAGAAAGCCTGTGTTGTGTGTGTGATTGTGTGATGGTTCAGTATTAGAGAAAGCCTGTGTTGTGTGTGTGATTGTGTGATGATTCAGTATTAAAGAAAGCCTGTGTTGTGTGTGTGATTGTGTGATGATTCAGTATGAGAGAAAGCCTGTGTTGTGTGTGTGATTGTGTGATGATTCAGTATTAAAGAAAGCCTGTGTTGTGTGTGTGATTGTGTGATGATTCAGTATTAAAGAAAGCCTGTGTTGTGTGTGTGATTGTGTGATGATTCAGTATTAGAGAAAGCCTGTGTTGTGTGTGTGTGTTGTGTGATGATTCAGTATTAGAGAAAGCCTGTGTTGTGTGTGTGATTGTGTGCTGATTCAGTATTAGGGAAAGCCTGTGTTGTGTGTGTGATTGTGTGATGATTCAGTATTAAAGAAAGCCTGTGTTGTGTGTGTGATTGTGTGATGATTCAGTATTAGAGAGAGCCTGGGTTGTGTGTGTGATTGTGTGATGATTCAGTATTAGAGAAAGCCTGTGTTGTGTGTGTGATTGTGTGATGATTCAGTATTAGAGAAAGCCTGTGTTGTGTGTGTGATTGTGTGATGATTCAGTATTAAAGAAAGCCTGTGTTGTGTGTGTGATTGTGTGATGATTCAGTATTAGAGAAAGCCTGTGTTGTGTGTGTGATTGTGTGATGATTCAGTATTAGGGAAAGCCTGTGTTGTGTGTGTGATTGTGTGATG
>CM040403.1:145973750-146000925 GCA_022702515.1 Ilyophis sp. 1 JC-2022 | reverse complement strand
CGGCTGCAATAATCTTTTCCTGGCAGATAAAGAAAAGCACGACCTGTTGCGAAAACAAACCCCAGCTTAAGCTTCTACTTTTTGACAAGGCTTTCAATGTGGAGTCTGAGAGATAGACGATCATCAACTAAAACAAGGCTTTCAATGTGGAGTCTGAGAGATAGACGATCATCAACTAAAACAAGGCTTTCAATGTGGAGTCTGAGAGATAGACGATCGTCAACTAAAACAAGGCTTTCAATGTGGAGTCTGAGAGATAGACGATCATCAACTAAAACAAGGCTTTCAATGTGGAGTCTGAGAGATAGACGATCATCAACTAAAACAAGGCTTTCAATGTGGAGTCAGAGATAGACAATCATCAACTAAAACAAGGCTTTCAATGTGGGGTCTGAGAGATAGACGATCATCAACTAAAACAAGGCTTTCAATGTGGAGTCAGAGATAGACGATCATCAACTAAAACAAGGCTTTCAATGTGGAGTCTGAGAGATAGACGATCATCAACTAAAACAAGGCTTTCAATGTGGAGTCTGAGAGATAGACGATCATCAACTAAAACAAGGCTTTCAATGTGGAGTCTGAGAGATAGACGATCATCAACTAAAACAAGGCTTTCAATGTGGAGTCTGAGAGATAGACGATCATCAACTAAAACAAGGCTTTCAATGTGGAGTCAGAGATAGACAATCATCAACTAAAACAAGGCTTTCAATGTGGGGTCTGAGAGATAGACGATCATCAACTAAAACAAGGCTTTCAATGTGGAGTCAGAGATAGACGATCATCAACTAAAACAAGGCTTTCAATGTGGAGTCTGAGAGATAGACGATCATCAACTAAAACAAGGCTTTCAATGTGGAGTCTGAGAGATAGACGATCATCAACTAAAACAAGGCTTTCAATGTGGAGTCTGAGAGATAGACGATCATCAACTAAAACAAGGCTTTCAATGTGGAGTCTGAGAGATAGACGATCATCAACTAAAACAAGGCTTTCAATGTGGAGTCTGAGAGATAGACGATCATCAACTAAAACAAGGCTTTCAATGTGGAGTCTGAGAGATAGACGATCATCAACTAAAACAAGGCTTTCAATGTGGAGTCAGAGATAGACGATCATCAACTAAAACAAGGCTTTCAATGTGGAGTCTGAGAGATAGACGATCATCAACTAAAACAAGGCTTTCAATGTGGAGTCTGAGAGATAGACGATCATCAACTAAAACAAGGCTTTCAATGCATAGATATTTTTCTGATCCAGTGACTCTATTATATCATTTATGAAAGCTGTAATAGTGCTGTGTTGTTTCCTGAAGCCAGATTGATATGAAGAAAGAATATTTTTAGTGAGTAGAAAATCATTTTACTGATCATTTACTAATCTCTCAAGGACCTTTGACAAATTGCACAAATTGGAAATGGGCCTATAGTTATTAAGGGAGGTAGGGTTTAAAGTGGAGGGAGAACGTAGGCAGTTTTCCAGATTTTTGGAATACAATTATTTGTAAGAATGAGGTTAAAAATACATTGAAGGGGTTTGGCAATAAAATCAGCAGCTAATTAAAAAAAATAAGGTTCCAAATGATCTGGGCCTGCAGGTTTAGTGTGATCCAGCGATAGAAGGGCTCTATGGACCTCTTAGACTGAGAACGGGGTGAAACAAAAGGGCTGACCAACAAACATGCCACCATCACTGAAGCAGAAAGCAAGACACTTGGAGCAGAGGGTAAGACTATACAGTATCAACACTGTCACATCTATACAGAACCAACACTACTGTCACATCCATAGTATCACTATGATGCCGGACCGATATGGGATTTTTGAGGCCGATACCGATTTTAGATGGAGGGGAGCTTCTCAGATTACCGATATGGCAGCCGATATAGTGGATTTTTTTAGCTGGAATGAAAATTGATCTTTTCTAGCACCGATATGACTATGCAAAGGTACTCAGAAGGCGGCTTTCTGTTAAATAGAGCCAGTTGCTAATTCTTGCTATAACTGTAAAAATCACTGACATGACGTGAATAAAATGACTGAATTACCCTGGTGAAAATTACATTACCTGACTTCCCCTGGTGAAACTAATCCCATCCGGACTGGGCTTTATTAGGCTGAAATAAAGCTAAATCAAAGCTTGGTTAAGCCTGCTAGCATTTGGTAGCCATAATATCACTGTCTACATTAAACAGATAACTGTGATAACACAAAATAACGTGCTACACATTTTCTGCATATACACATACAGCAAGTCGATACAACAGTGCACATATAAATGCATATATATCGCAGACAACGCAAATGCGTTTCGAACATGTAAGAGGAGTTCAAGCTAGCAGCTTAGCTATCCTGACTATCTATGACATTATTTATTCAATATATTTGCACTTAACTACAACTTATAAAAACACTCCTGGGAATAATTACTGAATAAACGGTAACGTTACTTACAGTTGAATACACGCACATAACACCACAAACGAAGTGAAACTTATAACAAGTGCTGTGAGTCTCTCGGATATGCAGCCAGGCAAACTGTGAGAAAAAAGTTAGGAATGCTCTGAGCCTCTGATTGGCTGAGCTGCAGCGTTAATGGAGCACTCTGATTGGTAGGATTAAGTTACTATGAGTTAACAAACTGAATTTAAGGGGAAGGCAGCCTTTACACAATATCGGTCCCACATATCGGCCACAAGTCATCCTTGACAACCGATACAGTTATGGTCCAGAAATGCAAATATCGGCCGGATATATCAATCGTCCAATATATCGGTCGGGCTCTAACCAACACTACGGTCACAGCCCTGAACAACCAACAGTACTGTCACATCCATACAGAACCAACCACATCTATACAGAACCAACACTACGGTCACATCCCTGAACAACCAACAGTACTGTCACATCTATACAGAACCAACACTACGGTCACATCCCTGAACAACCAACAGTACTGTCACATCTATACAGAACCAACACTACGGTCACATCCCTGAACAACCAACAGTACTGTCACATCTATACAGAACCAACACTACGGTCACATCCCTGAACAACCAACAGTACTGTCACATCTATACAGAACCAACACTACGGTCACATCCCTGAACAACCAACAGTACTGTCACATCTATACAGAACCAACACTACGGTCACATCCCTGAACAACCAACAGTACTGTCACATCTATACAGAACCAACACTACGGTCACATCCCTGAACAACCAACAGTACTGTCACATCTATACAGAACCAACACTACTGTCACATCTATACAGAACCAACACTACTGTCACATCCCTGAACAACCAACAGTACTGTCACATCTATACAGAACCAACACTACTGTCACATCCCTGCAGAACAAACACGAGTATATTTTTACTTACAGTGCAGGTAATTGAAAAAGCCTTGGAGTGTTTTCTGACCTGCAAATAAAAACACATTACAAAACACAAACATTTATGAACAGGTTCAGTAACAGCAGTATGACTACTAGTTACAAAAATCTCAATAAAATAGTTATTCAATATGTTAATGATTAAATATGTAAATCTAAAGCTTGATTAAATCAGGAGTTACATCTGCATATCCATCATAACGGTGAGGCTATATATCTTTATATTCGTCATAAAGGTGGAGCTATATCTGCATGTTCAGTGTAAGGGGTGGAGCTATATCTGCATGTTCAGTGTAAGGGGCGGAGCTATATCTGCATGTTCAGTGTAAGGGGCGGAGCTATACCTGTATGTTCAGTGTAAGGGGCGGAGCTATATCTGCATGTTCAGTGTAAGGGGCGGAGCTATACCTGCATGTTCAGTGTAAGGGGCGGAGCTATATCTGCATGTTCAGTGTAAGGGGCGGAGCTATATCTGCATGTTCAGTATAAAGGGCGGAGCTATATCTGCATGTTCACTGTAAGGGGCAGAGCTATATCCATGTTCAGTGTAAGGGGCGGAGCTATATCTGCATGTTCAGTGTAAGGGACGGAGCTATATCTGCATGTTCAGTGTAAGGGGCGGAGCTATATCTGCATGTTCAGTGTAAGGGGCGGAGCTATACCTGCATGTTCAGTGTAAGGGGCGGAGCTATAGCTGCATGTTCAGTGTAAGGGGCGGAGCTATATCTGCATGTTCAGTGTAAGGGGCGGAGCTATATCTGCATGTTCAGTGTAAGGGCGGAGCTATATCTGCATGTTCAGTGTAAGGGGCGGAGCTATATCGGCATGTTCAGTGTAAGGGGCGGAGCTATATCTGCATGTTCAGTGTAAGGGCGGAGCTATATCTGCATGTTCAGTGTAAGGGCGGAGCTATATCTGCATGCTCAGTGTAAGGGCGGAGCTATATCTGCATGCTCAGTGTAAGGGCGGAGCTATATCTGCATGTTCAGTAGTGATCAGGCCTTACTGTTGAGACACTATGTACAGAGCCATGGAAAACACCTGCGTCACAGACTTCCCAATGATCTCCTACAAACACAGAACAAGGATTCAGTTAGTCACTCAGGCTTCATCCCAATATTCTGCACAAAGGTCCGTTTGGAGACGGAGGAGAGGAGGTGGTAGTGGAGGAAAAGAGGGTATTGGGACACACACACAGTCTAGTGTCTAACAACTTCCATCAGCAGATTTGTGGGTAATGGAGTTCTGAGCTCTGGGGGGTAAGTGAGAGCAGATTTGTGGGTAATGGAGTTCTGAGCTCTGGGGGGTAAGTGAGAGCAGAACCCTTTGTGTGCTCTGCCATGAGACAGAGGGGCTGGTCTGCCAGAGAAACAAGCAGGAGAAAGTGTGTGTGTGTGTGTGTGTGTGTGCGCGTGTGTGTGTGTGTGCGTGTGTGTGTGTGTGTGTGTGCGCATGTGTGTGTGTGTAGTAGTTGGGCTCTTACAGCAGGCTTCTGCAGACACAGCTCAATGGCGCCCTCCATCATCCTCTTGACATAGTGCAGGGACTTCTGGGGGTAGGAGGGGAATAGCAGGGGGCTGTCTGGATAGGACAGAGAAGCTGTCAATTAAACAATCAACCAATCGGTCACTCCGTGATCAAACAATCCCTTCATCAATGAATAAAGTAAAGTTCATTGCACTGTAATAGTGACATTATTTCTGCAGTAAAACATGAAACATGATGAAACCCAACATTAGTGTGTCACATGCTTTTACAATGTATGTGCTGCTCCTGTAAGAGTGTGTGTGTGTGTGTGTGTGTGTGTGTGTGTGTGTGTGTGTGTGTGTGTGTGTGTGTGTGTGATTGGTTTCAGTGTTTGTTTAAATACCGATTCATCGTTCTCGCATTCACTAAAGCAACCGGGACACGCTGAACTGCAGGTATATCACCTGGAAATGGCCTAAAGTAAAGCCTAAACAACCGCGCTGACAATTATATTTTCAATTGTAACTACTATTAGGCTATTAATTAAAACCAATTATCATTCATATGTCTCAGTGGGATTTTTTGTAAGCCCTGCTTACACACACACACACTTACACACACACACACTTACTTACACACACACACTTACACACTTACACACACTTACACACACACACACACTTACACACACACACTTACACACACACTTACACACACACACACACACACACTTACACACACACTTACACACACACTTACACACACACACACACTTACACACACACACACACACACTTACACACTTACACACTTACACACACACACACACACACACACACACTTACACACACACACTTACACACTTACACACACACACACTTACACACACACACACACACTTACACACACACACACACACACACACACACACTTACTATATCTTGTAGTTTGTTGCCGTGCTGTAGGGGTGCACATTTGCTAATGGTATTTGTATGCGATGCCCTTCCCTGTTTGGAAGCCGGTTTTAACTTTGCTTTGTGCAAGTATTTTCACGGCTTTTCTATGCTGCAAATAGACAAACTACTTGTTTCCAGAAGGAACATTTGGGTAGTAAGCTGCTTGTTAGTTTATGGCTGCTTTACTGCGTTGTAAACTCCCTGTGTTTGTAGGTACTATGTTTGTTTGAGCTTTACGGGTGTGATACCCGGAAGTGTATACACAAAGACTTTCAACAACTGAGGAGGTCCAGAGTAAAGAACAGAGTAAAGGATAGAGTAAAGGACAGAGTAAAGGACAGTGTAAAGGACAGAGTAAAGGACAGAGTAAAGGACAGAGTAAAGGACAGAGTAAAGGACAGTGTAAAGGACAGAGTAAAGGACAGAGTAAAGGACAGAGTAAAGGACAGAGTAAAGGATAGAGTAAAGGACAGTGTAAAGGACAGAGTAAAGGACAGAGTAAAGGACAGAGTAAAGGACAGTGTAAAGGACAGAGTAAAGGACAGTGTAAAGGACAGAGTAAAGGACAGAGTAAAGGACAGAGTAAAGGACAGAGTAAAGGACAGTGTAAAGGACAGAGTAAAGGACAGTGTAAAGGACAGTGTAAAAGACAGAGTAAAGGACAGTGTAAAGGACAGAGTAAAGGACAGAGTAAAGGACAGTGTAAAGGACAGTGTAAAGGACAGAGTAAAGGACAGTGTAAAGGACAGAGTAAAGGACAGAGTAAAGGACAGTGTAAAGGACAGTGTAAAGGACAGAGTAAAGGACAGTGTAAAGGACAGAGTAAAGGACAGTGTAAAGGACAGAGTAAAGGACAGTGTAAAGGACAGAGTAAAGGACAGTGTAAAGGACAGAGTAAAGGACAGAGTAAAGGACAGAGTAAAGGACAGAGTAAAGGACAGTGTAAAGGACAGAGTAAAGGACAGTGTAAAGGACAGTGTAAAAGACAGTGTAAAGGACAGAGTAAAGGACAGAGTAAAGGACAGAGTAAAAGACAGTGTAAAGGACAGTGTAAAGGACAGAGTAAAGGACAGAGTAAAGGACAGAGTAAAGGACAGTGTAAAGGACAGAGTAAAGGACAGTGTAAAGGACAGAGTAAAGGACAGAGTAAAGGACTTTGTAAAAGATGTGGTTGAAATCCTTTGTGGGTCGTAACAGTGTGTGTACCTTTCAGGTGTGTACTCTCCTGCAGGAAGCTGAGCCATTGGTTCCCACTGGTGTTGGGCGGGGAAATTAGGTCTTCATCTTCGTCCTTAAGATACTGCAACACAACGGAGATATCCAATGATATACTCGCACACACACACACAGGCATGTATACGCAGGCACACACACGCACACACACACACACACACACACACACTCACCTGGCCAACCCGCTCCACGTTGAAGTACTTTCCTTTCCGGTCAAACAGTTCCTCATTCTGTGAGAGGAGGGGAAAATGGTGAATGGCTGCTTCTATCAGAGCACTATGGTGAATGGCTGCTTCTATCAGAGCACTATGGTGAATGGCTGCTTCTATCAGAGCACTATGGTGAATGGCTGCTTCTATCAGAGCACTTTGGTGAATGGCTGCTTCTATCAGAGCACTATGGTGAATGGCTGCTTCTATCAGAGCACTATGGTGAATGGCTGCTTCTATCAGAGCACTATGGTGAATGGCTGCTTCTATCAGAGCACTATGGTGAATGGCTGCTTCTATCAGTGCACTATGGTGAATGGCTGCTTCTATCAGAGCACTATGGTGAATGGCTGCTTCTATCAGTGCACTATGGTGAATGGCTGCTTCTATCAGTGCACTATGGTGAATGGCTGCTTCTATCAGAGCACTATGGTGAATGGCTGCTTCTATCAGAGCACTATGGTGAATGGCTGCTTCTATCAGTGCACTATGGTGAATGGCTGCTTCTATCAGAGCACTATGGTGAATGGCTGCTTCTATCAGAGCACTATGGTGAATGGCTGCTTCTATCAGAGCACTATGGTGAATGGCTGCTTCTATCAGTGCACTATGGTGAATGGCTGCTTCTATCAGTGCACTATGGTGAATGGCTGCTTCTATCAGAGCACTATGGTGAATGGCTGCTTCTATCAGAGCACTATGGTGAATGGCACTACTGCGTTTACCTCACTGAAGTGCTCAGAGAGAAAATCTGCCACAAAAGAGATGTCCTTCTGGGTCATCTAAAATGAGAAACAAATATAATACTGTTTACCATCTAAAACAAAAAACAAATATAATACTGTTTACCATCTAAAACAAGAAACAAATATAATACTGTTCACCATCTAAAATGAGAAACAAATATAATACTGTTTACCATCTAAAACAAGAAACAAATATAATACTGTTTACCATCTAAAATGAGAAACAAATATAATACTGTTTACCATCTAAAACAAGAAACAAATATAATACTGTTTACCATCTAAAACAAGAAACAAATATAATACTGTTCACCATCTAAAATGAGAAACAAATATAATACTGTTCACCATCTAAAATGAGAAACAAATATAATACTGTTTACCATCTAAAACAAGAAACAAATATAATACTGTTGACCTTTAAATATCTCATACATATTTATAGAAATCCTCATCTGAAATATTTACTGTGAAATATTCTGTAAAGTTATGTCTGGATTTGTGTGATTGCAGGAATTTATCACAAGCAAAAGTACTTTCTCAGCAATTAAACTGCTCCAAATTGCTGCTTTGATTACTGCTCACCTTGTTGAGTTCTGGGGGCACATGATCCTCTGACATTCGCAGCATTGCTGTAAAAAAAGTATACAGAGTCACCTGGTTACCAGCGTACACCCGTCTCCTCCCCTTGGTTACCAGCATACACCCGTCTCCTCTCCCTGGTTACCAGCATACACCTGTCTCCTCCCCTTGGTTACCAGCATACACCTGTCTCCTCCCCTTGGTTACCAGCATACACCCGTCTCCTCCCCTTGGTTACCAGCATACACCTGTCTCCTCCCCTTGGTTACCAGCATACACCCGTCTCCTCCCCTTGGTTACCAGCATACACCTGTCTTCTTACCGACGTACAGCCAGCGGAAAAAAGCCTTGAAGTTTTTCATGCTCCTGTCTATGACCCTGCAGCACAGGAAACAGGAAACAGGAAATGGGGGTGAATTCTGGGAGCCGCATAGTACACCCTTCCCATTTCCCACAGTACATTGCAGAGTACTCACTGAAGAAGTTCATTGGCCTTCAGTGTAAAAGACCCCACAGCAGTAATGGCATCTTAAAAATAAATAAAATAAGAAGGTTAAGGAATATCATACTCCCATGATTTAAGTGCTGTTATACATGGCAAGCACGACATGTTTTGGTATGAAGTGTCAATATCAAGAGTCTCGACTGCAGTAGCTGTGTGTCAGAATAAGAGTTTTGACTGCAGTAGCTGTGTGTCAGAATAAGAGTATTGACTGCAGTAGCTGTGTGTCAGAATAAGAGTATTGACTGCACTAGCTGTGTGTCAGAATAAGAGACTGAATCGCAGTTGCTGTATGTGTCAGAATAAGAGTTCCAATTTCAGTAGCTGTATGTGTCAGAATAAGAGTATTAATTGCAGTAGCTGTATGTGTCAGAATAAGAGTCCCAATTTAATTCGCTGTATGTGTAAGAATAAGAGTCCTGATGGAAATACCTTCTATTGCTGCTGAATCCAGGCCAAGGGGCTGAAACTTCTGTTTCCATAGTGACATTCCCCTCACCTCACTCAGGTGATACAGCAGTGCTTCTGAGCCACTGTGGGGAGGTTGAGAACACTGGTGAGACGGTGTGGTCAGAACCCACACACAGGTAGACAGGTATGAGACAGGTATATATACCTCTGAAGGTGGCTGATCACAAGCTTCTGGATGCTGGTGTATGATGACTCGATTGACTGTCCCAGCTTCTTCAGCCCCTGTAGACAGACATTTACTCAGTACTAATGGATTTACTCTACAGACACAGTGCTAACAGCGATACTGTAATACAGACACTGTACTTATATACTCTACAGACACAGCGCTAACGGTGCTAACAGCTACACTGAAATACAGACACTGTACTTATATACTCTACAGACACAGCGCTAACGGTGCTAACAGCGATACTGTAATACAGACACTGTACTTATACTCTACAGACACAGCGCTAACGGTGCTAACAGCTACACTGAAATACAGACACTGTACTTATATACTCTACAGACACAGCGCTAACGGTGCTAACAGCTACACTGTAATACAGACACTGTACTTATATACTCTACAGACACAGCGCTAACGGTGCTAACAGCTACACTGAAATACAGACACTGTACTTATATACTCTACAGACACAGCGCTAACGGTGCTAACAGCGATACTGTAATACAGACACTGTACTTATACTCTACAGACACAGCGCTAACGGTGCTAACAGCTACACTGAAATACAGACACTGTACTTATATACTCTACAGACACAGCGCTAACGGTGCTAACAGCTACACTGTAATACAGACACTGTACTTATATACTCTACAGACACAGCGCTAACGGTGCTAACAGCTACACTGTAATACAGACACTGTACTTATATACTCTACAGACACAGCGCTAACAGCGATACTGTAATACAGACACTGTACTTATATACTCTACAGACACAGCGCTAACGGTGCTAACAGCTACACTGAAATACAGACACTGTACTTATATACTCTACAGACACAGCGCTAACGGTGCTAACAGCTACACTGTAATACAGACACTGTACTTATATACTCTACACAGACACAGCGCTAACGGTGCTAACAGCTACACTGTAATACAGACACTGTACTTATATACTCTACAGACACAGCGCTAACGGTGCTAACAGCTATACTGTAATACAGACACTGTACTTATATACTCTACAGACACAGCGCTAACGGTGCTAACAGCTATACTGTAATACAGACACTGTACTTATATACTCTACAGACACAGCGCTAACGGTGCTAACAGCTACACTGTAATACAGACACTGTACTTATATACTCTACAGACACAGCGCTAACGGTGCTAACAGCTACACTGTAATACAGACACTGTACTTATATACTCTACAGACACAGCGCTAACGGTGCTAACAGCTACACTGTAATACAGACACTGTACTTATATACTCTACAGACACAGCGCTAACGGTGCTAACAGCTACACTGTAATACAGACACTGTACTTATATACTCTACAGACACAGCGCTAACGGTGCTAACAGCTACACTGTAATACAGACACTGTACTTATATACTCTACAGACACAGCGCTAACGGTGCTAACAGCTATACTGTAATACAGACACTGTACTTATATACTCTACAGACACAGCGCTAACGGTGCTAACAGCTATACTGTAATACAGACACTGTACTTATATACTCTACAGACACAGCGCTAACGGCGCTAACAGCTACACTGTAATACAGACACTGTACTTATATACTCTACAGACACAGCGCTAACCGTGCTAACAGCTACACTGTACTTATATACTCTACAGACACAGCGCTAACGGTGCTAACAGCTACACTGTAATACAGACACTGTACTTATATACTCTACAGACACAGCGCTAACGGTGCTAACAGCTACACTGTAATACAGACACTGTACTTATATACTCTACAGACACAGCGCTAACGGTGCTAACAGCTACACTGTAATACAGACACTGTACTTATATACTCTACAGACACAGCGCTAACGGTGCTAACAGCTATACTGTAATACAGACACTGTACTTATATACTCTACAGACACAGCGCTAACGGCGCTAACAGCTACACTGTAATACAGACACTGTACTTATATACTCTACAGACACAGCGCTAACGGTGCTAACAGCTACACTGTAATACAGACACTGTACTTATATACTCTACAGACACAGCGCTAACGGTGCTAACAGCGATACTGTAATACAGACACTGTACTTATATACTCTACAGACACAGCGCTAACGGTGCTAACAGCTACACTGTAATACAGACACTGTACTTATATACTCTACAGACACAGCGCTAACGGTGCTAACAGCTACACTGTAATACAGACACTGTACTTATATACTCTACAGACACAGCGCTAACGGTGCTAACAGCTACACTGTAATACAGACACTGTACTTATATACTCTACAGACACAGCGCTAACGGTGCTAACAGCTACACTGTAATACAGACACTGTACTTATATACTCTACAGACACAGCGCTAACGGTGCTAACAGCTACACTGTAATACAGACACTGTACTTATATACTCTACAGACACAGCGCTAACGGTGCTAACAGCTACACTGTAATACAGACACTGTACTTATATACTCTACAGACACAGCGCTAACGGTGCTAACAGCTACACTGTAATACAGACACTGTACTTATATACTCTACAGACACAGCGCTAACGGTGCTAACAGCTACACTGTAATACAGACACTGTACTTATATACTCTACAGACACAGCGCTAACGGTGCTAACAGCTACACTGTAATACAGACACTGTACTTATATACTCTACAGACACAGCGCTAACGGTGCTAACAGCTACACTGTAATACAGACACTGTACTTATATACTCTACAGACACAGCGCTAACGGTGCTAACAGCTACACTGTAATACAGACACTGTACTTATATACTCTACAGACACAGCGCTAACGGTGCTAACAGCTACACTGTAATACAGACACTGTACTTATATACTCTACAGACACAGCGCTAACGGTGCTAACAGCTACACTGTAATACAGACACTGTACTTATATACTCTACAGACACAGCGCTAACGGTGCTAACAGCTATACTGTAATACAGACACTGTACTTATATACTCTACAGACACAGCGCTAACGGTGCTAACAGCTATACTGTAATACAGACACTGTACTTATATACTCTACAGACACAGCGCTAACAGCTACACTGTAATACAGACACTGTACTTATACTCTACAGACACAGCGCTAACGGTGCTAACAGCTACACTGTAATACAGACACTGTACTTATATACTCTACAGACACAGCGCTAACGGTGCTAACAGCTATACTGAAATACAGACACTGTACTTATATACTCTACAGACACAGCGCTAACGGTGCTAACAGCGACACTGTAATACAGACACTGTACTTATATACTCTACAGACACAGCGCTAACGGTGCTAACAGCTACACTGTAATACAGACACTGTACTTATATACTCTACAGACACAGCGCTAACGGTGCTAACAGCTATACTGAAATACAGACACTGTACTTATATACTCTACAGACACAGCGCTAACGGTGCTAACAGCGACACTGTAATACAGACACTGTACTTATATACTCTACAGACACAGCGCTAACGGTGCTAACAGCTATACTGAAATACAGACACTGTACTTATATACTCTACAGACACAGCGCTAACGGTGCTAACAGCTACACTGTAATACAGACACTGTACTTATATACTCTACAGACACAGCGCTAACGGTGCTAACAGCTACACTGAAATACAGACACTGTACTTATATACTCTACAGACACAGCGCTAACGGTGCTAACAGCTACACTGTAATACAGACACTGTACTTATATACTCTACAGACACAGCGCTAACGGTGCTAACAGCTATACTGAAATACAGACACTGTACTTATATACTCTACAGACACAGCGCTAACGGTGCTAACAGCGACACTGTAATACAGACACTGTACTTATATACTCTACAGACACAGCGCTAACGGTGCTAACAGCGACACTGTAATACAGACACTGTACTTATATACTCTACAGACACAGCGCTAACGGTGCTAACAGCTACACTGTAATACAGACACTGTACTTATATACTCTACAGACACAGCGCTAACGGTGCTAACAGCGACACTGTAATACAGACACTGTACTTATATACTCTACAGACACAGCGCTAACGGTGCTAACAGCTATACTGAAATACAGACACTGTACTTATATACTCTACAGACACAGCGCTAACGGTGCTAACAGCTATACTGAAATACAGACACTGTACTTATATACTCTACAGACACAGCGCTAACGGTGCTAACAGCGACACTGTAATACAGACACTGTACTTATATACTCTACAGACACAGCGCTAACGGTGCTAACAGCTACACTGTAATACAGACACTGTACTTATATACTCTACAGACACAGCGCTAACGGTGCTAACAGCTACACTGTAATACAGACACTGTACTTATATACTCTACAGACACAGCGCTAACGGTGCTAACAGCTACACTGTAATACAGACACTGTACTTATATACTCTACAGACACAGCGCTAACGGTGCTAACAGCTACACTGTACTTATATACTCTACAGACACAGCGCTAACGGTGCTAACAGCTACACTGTAATACAGACACTGTACTTATATACTCTACAGACACAGCGCTAACGGTGCTAACAGCTACACTGTAATACAGACACTGTACTTATATACTCTACAGACACAGCGCTAACGGTGCTAACAGCTACACTGTAATACAGACACTGTACTTATATACTCTACAGACACAGCGCTAACGGTGCTAACAGCTATACTGTAATACAGACACTGTACTTATATACTCTACAGACACAGCGCTAACGGCGCTAACAGCTACACTGTAATACAGACACTGTACTTATATACTCTACAGACACAGCGCTAACGGTGCTAACAGCTACACTGTAATACAGACACTGTACTTATATACTCTACAGACACAGCGCTAACGGTGCTAACAGCGATACTGTAATACAGACACTGTACTTATATACTCTACAGACACAGCGCTAACGGTGCTAACAGCTACACTGTAATACAGACACTGTACTTATATACTCTACAGACACAGCGCTAACGGTGCTAACAGCTACACTGTAATACAGACACTGTACTTATATACTCTACAGACACAGCGCTAACGGTGCTAACAGCTACACTGTAATACAGACACTGTACTTATATACTCTACAGACACAGCGCTAACGGTGCTAACAGCTACACTGTAATACAGACACTGTACTTATATACTCTACAGACACAGCGCTAACGGTGCTAACAGCTACACTGTAATACAGACACTGTACTTATATACTCTACAGACACAGCGCTAACGGTGCTAACAGCTACACTGTAATACAGACACTGTACTTATATACTCTACAGACACAGCGCTAACGGTGCTAACAGCTACACTGTAATACAGACACTGTACTTATATACTCTACAGACACAGCGCTAACGGTGCTAACAGCTACACTGTAATACAGACACTGTACTTATATACTCTACAGACACAGCGCTAACGGTGCTAACAGCTACACTGTAATACAGACACTGTACTTATATACTCTACAGACACAGCGCTAACGGTGCTAACAGCTACACTGTAATACAGACACTGTACTTATATACTCTACAGACACAGCGCTAACGGTGCTAACAGCTACACTGTAATACAGACACTGTACTTATATACTCTACAGACACAGCGCTAACGGTGCTAACAGCTACACTGTAATACAGACACTGTACTTATATACTCTACAGACACAGCGCTAACGGTGCTAACAGCTACACTGTAATACAGACACTGTACTTATATACTCTACAGACACAGCGCTAACGGTGCTAACAGCTATACTGTAATACAGACACTGTACTTATATACTCTACAGACACAGCGCTAACAGCTACACTGTAATACAGACACTGTACTTATACTCTACAGACACAGCGCTAACGGTGCTAACAGCTACACTGTAATACAGACACTGTACTTATATACTCTACAGACACAGCGCTAACGGTGCTAACAGCTATACTGAAATACAGACACTGTACTTATATACTCTACAGACACAGCGCTAACGGTGCTAACAGCGACACTGTAATACAGACACTGTACTTATATACTCTACAGACACAGCGCTAACGGTGCTAACAGCTACACTGTAATACAGACACTGTACTTATATACTCTACAGACACAGCGCTAACGGTGCTAACAGCTATACTGAAATACAGACACTGTACTTATATACTCTACAGACACAGCGCTAACGGTGCTAACAGCGACACTGTAATACAGACACTGTACTTATATACTCTACAGACACAGCGCTAACGGTGCTAACAGCTATACTGAAATACAGACACTGTACTTATATACTCTACAGACACAGCGCTAATGGTGCTAACAGCTACACTGTAATACAGACACTGTACTTATATACTCTACAGACACAGCGCTAACGGTGCTAACAGCTACACTGAAATACAGACACTGTACTTATATACTCTACAGACACAGCGCTAACGGTGCTAACAGCTACACTGTAATACAGACACTGTACTTATATACTCTACAGACACAGCGCTAACGGTGCTAACAGCTATACTAAAATACAGACACTGTACTTATATACTCTACAGACACAGCGCTAACGGTGCTAACAGCGACACTGTAATACAGACACTGTACTTATATACTCTACAGACACAGCGCTAACGGTGCTAACAGCGACACTGTAATACAGACACTGTACTTATATACTCTACAGACACAGCGCTAACGGTGCTAACAGCTACACTGTAATACAGACACTGTACTTATATACTCTACAGACACAGCGCTAACGGTGCTAACAGCTATACTGAAATACAGACACTGTACTTATATACTCTACAGACACAGCGCTAACGGTGCTAACAGCGACACTGTAATACAGACACTGTACTTATATACTCTACAGACACAGCGCTAACGGTGCTAACAGCTATACTGAAATACAGACACTGTACTTATATACTCTACAGACACAGCGCTAACGGTGCTAACAGCTATACTGAAATACAGACACTGTACTTATATACTCTACAGACACAGCGCTAACGGTGCTAACAGCGACACTGTAATACAGACACTGTACTTATATACTCTACAGACACAGCGCTAACGGTGCTAACAGCTACACTGTAATACAGACACTGTACTTATATACTCTACAGACACAGCGCTAACGGTGCTAACAGCTACACTGTAATACAGACACTGTACTTATATACTCTACAGACACAGCGCTAACGGTGCTAACAGCTACACTGTAATACAGACACTGTACTTATATACTCTACAGACACAGCGCTAACGGTGCTAACAGCTACACTGTAATACAGACACTGTACTTATATACTCTACAGACACAGCGCTAACGGTGCTAACAGCGATACTGAAATACAGACACTGTACTTATATACTCTACAGACACAGCGCTAACGGTGCTAACAGCTACACTGTAATACAGACACTGTACTTATATACTCTACAGACACAGCGCTAACGGTGCTAACAGCGATACTGAAATACAGACACTGTACTTATATACTCTACAGACACAGCGCTAACGGTGCTAACAGCTACACTGTAATACAGACACTGTACTTATATACTCTACAGACACAGCGCTAACGGTGCTAACAGCGATACTGAAATACAGACACTGTACTTATATACTCTACAGACACAGCGCTAACGGTGCTAACAGCTATACTGAAATACAGACACTGTACTTATATACTCTACAGACACAGCGCTAACGGTGCTAACAGCTATACTGTAATACAGACACTGTACTTATATACTCTACAGACACAGCGCTAACGGTGCTAACAGCTACACTGTAATACAGACACTGTACTTATATACTCTACAGACACAGCGCTAACGGTGCTAACAGCGATACTGTAATACAGACACTGTACTTATATACTCTACAGACACAGCGCTAACGGTGCTAACAGCTACACTGTAATACAGACACTGTACTTATATACTCTACAGACACAGCGCTAACGGTGCTAACAGCGATACTGTAATACAGACACTGTACTTATATACTCTACACAGACACAGCGCTAACGGTGCTAACAGCTACACTGTAATACAGACACTGTACTTATATACTCTACAGACAAAGCGCTAACGGTGCTAACAGCGACACTGTAATACAGACACTGTACTTATATACTCTACAGACACAGCGCTAACGGTGCTTACAGCTACACTGTAATACAGACACTGTACTTATATACTCTACAGACACAGCGCTAACGGTGCTAACAGCTACACTGTAATACAGACACTGTACTTATATACTCTACAGACACAGCGCTAACGGTGCTAACAGCTACACTGTAATACAGACACTGTACTTATATACTCTACAGACACAGCGCTAACGGTGCTAACAGCGACACTGTAATACAGACACTGTACTTATATACTCTACAGACACAGCGCTAACGGTGCTAACAGCGATACTGTAATACAGACACTGTACTTATATACTCTACAGACACAGCGCTAACGGTGCTAACAGCTATACTGTAATACAGACACTGTACTTATATACTCTACAGACACAGCGCTAACGGTGCTAACAGCTATGCCAGGGATCTCAAACTCAAATCCTGCAGGGCCGCTGTGTCTGCTGGTTTTCCATGTGTTCCTGCACTTAAGTCATTGATTGCTACACTGTAATATAGTCATAACTGTGTGTTCCTGGACAGGTGATGCTGACTCACCTTCACTGTCAGCTGATTCATCAGAAGAGCCTGTAGCTCAGGACTGGACACAGAAACACACATTATTTACTAAACATACACAAATATAATAAAATTACATATTTTTTAAATCTTCATTACAACCTATAGGCCTACAGCTACAATTTGTATTTCCTTTCTAATTTTCAAATAAATCAGGAATCTCTAATAAAATGAAACCCGAATTACCTATTTCAAAAGTTCTACAATAAAAATGACTTGCGCTTTCCATACTGCTGTCAGGCTGTGTACTGTCTCTTCACTCCACCTAGAGGACACACTATGTCTTTGCACCTTTGGGGGAAAAAAGTTTGTGAACCCTGTTTATCGTGCAACTCTAAACTCTCCATCTGAAGATATCATACGATACTGAAAGGTATTATTTCTCTAGGTGTGTGAGACAGAAAGCACACCTGCACATCTCTAACTCACCTGGACTTTCCCCACAGCAGGAGCTCCAGAAACTCATCCTGCACATCTCTAACTCACCTGGACTTTCCCCACAGCAGGAGCTCCAGAAACTCATCCTGCACCTGTGTGCTGGTGTTCTTCTCCTAAGAGAGAAACAAATAACCCATAAACATGCAGATCTTCTCATAAGAAAGAAACAAATAACCCATAAACATGCAGATCTTCTCATAAGAAAGAAACAAATAACCCATAAATATGCAGATCTTCTCCTAAAAAAGAAATAACCCATAAACATGCAGATCTTCTCCTAAGAGAGAAATAACCCATAAACACGCAGGCCTACAAACTGCACTCCGCGTGTGCACGCACTAAGAGGGCCTGGATTAGAACATGTGCTAAATATAAAACCTGAATGTAAAGTTTATCTGAGCTGCTGATTTAAACCTGCTGAAAAGCAGCAGTGCTTTGTGACCCTTGACCCCTGACCTCTGACCTGGACAAATTTGGTGAGGCGCAGGTCCATCTGCATCAGGATGTCCTCCCAGGCCTCGCACATACAGGTGAGGGACAGCCTCAGGTACTGAGAGAGGAAAGCACAAAACATCACCTCTCATCTCCATGGCAACATAACACCATCTCTTGTTCCCATAGTGACATCTCATCACCTCTCATCTCCATGGTATCATTGCATTACCTCTCATCTTTATTGCAAGGTCACATCACTTCTAATCTCCGTGGCAACATCTCATCACTTCTAATCTCCGTGGCAACATCTCATCACTTCTAATCTCCGTGGCAACATCTCATCACTTCTAATCTCTGGAGCTTTACCTGAGAGGTATGTTAGCAGGTGGCTCACCTGTAGCAGTGTGGAGATGTGGGTGAACTTGCGGGACATCCTAGTCACCTCCGCCAGGCAGTCAGACAGCAGACCCGTGTCCAGCTGCAAGAGATGACGCATCCTCATCACACATCTCCATGGAAGTGCACTGTTAGGTGTCTCAATGGGCAGGGGTAGGGGAGTCTCACCTGGCCTGCAACACAAAGTCTCACCTGGCCTTCTATCCAGAGTCTCACCTGGCCTGCTACCCAGAGTCTCACCTGGCCAGCTACCCAGAGTCTCACCTGGCCAGCTACCCAGAGTCTCACCTGGCCAGCTACCCAGAGTCTCACCTGGCCAGCTACCCAGAGTCTCACCTGGCCTACTACCCAGAGTCTCACCTGGCCTGCTACCCAGTCTCACCTGGCCTACTACCCAGAGTCTCACCTGGCCTGCTACACAGAGTCTCACCTGGCCTACTACCCAGAGTCTCACCTGGCCTGCTACCCAGAGTCTCACCTGGCCTACTATCCAGAGTCTCACATGGCCTGCTACCCAGAGTCTCACCTGGCCTACTACCCAGAGTCTCACCTGGCCTACTACCCAGAGTCTCACCTGGCCTGCTACACAGCGTCTCACCTGGCCTGCTACCCAGTCTCACCTGGCCTACTACCCAGAGTCTCACCTGGCCTACTACCCAGTCTCACCTAGCCTGCTACACAGTCTCACCTGGTCTACTACCCAGAGTCTCTCCTGGCCTGCTACACAGAGTCTCACCTGGCCTGCTACACAGAGTCTCACATGGCCTACTATCCAGAGTCTCACCTGGCCTACTATCCAGAGTCTCACCTGGCCTACTACCCAGAGTCTCACCTGGCCTGAACACAGCGTCTCACCTGGCCTACTACCCAGAGTCTCACCTGGCCTGCTGCACAGTGTCTCACCTGGCCTGCTGCACAGTGTCTCACCTGGCCTGCTACACAGAGTCTCACCTGGCCTGCTACCCAGAGTCTCACCTGGCCTGCTGCACAGTGTCTCACCTGGCCTGCTACCCAGAGTCTCACCTAGCCTGCTACCCAGAGTCTCACCTGGCCTGCTGCACAGTGTCTCACCTGGACGTAGTTGATCTGTGGCTGGTGGCTGGTGGACGTGACCTCTGTGATGACGGACAGAGACTTGAGGTCACTGGAGAGAGACAGGCTGCGGCAGGTACCCAACACCTGGGAAAGAGGAAGAGGGAGGAGCTTAGGCGGAGCAGAGCATCACACACCTGGTCAAACACTGCGCGGTGCTCTGTGACCTTACCCCAGTCACAGTGGCAATCCGGTACATTCCATAGGCGTACAGCTCCACAAAGCCAGAGTCCCCTCCCAGCACCAGAACATTGAGTCTGCAGGCAACCAAACAACATCTGAGAATAAAATGCACTCTCCCTACACCCAGGACACTCTTCCGCTGGGATATGAGGTTACCCTCAGAGTAAGAGCAACAGCTGAACTTAAGCTGACTGCATTCCGTTTACTTAAATAACTTTACCTGCCATTAATTAAAACATGAGTGACTCATATTGATGAGTGACTCATTATTAATGTAAAAGAGTGAGATGAGTGACTCATATTGATTGCATTATTAATGTAGAAGTGTGAGATGAGTGACTCAGATTGATTGCATTATTTATTTTTTTAAAATTTGTTTTCTGATTTTTTCCCTTTTTCTCCCAATTTAGTAGCCAATTGAACCCCTATTCTAATTCAATTCCCCCCCATGTAGCAACCGCTAGAGAACCACCGCTACACAACCCCGTCAATCGGTACTAGGGAGGGCACCACGTCCTCTACAGGGCGCGACTCCTCGAGCTCCTGACCGTGACTCGCCCTGGGTCCTTCTGTGCGCAGCGATTCTCTCCGAGCCCCTCCCCCCACCCGGAAGCGGCCGCCAATTGCCGCTTCCACAGGGCACCGGCCACGCTCGGATATGGCAGGACCGGGGCGCGAACCCCGATCCTCGGAGTACAACTGCACTGACTGAAAGTCAGCGCTCTTACCGTTGTACTACCGCGGCGGCTGATTGATTGCATTATTAATGGAGAAGAGATGAGTGACTCATTGATTCCATTATTAATGTAGAAGAGTGAGATGAGTGACTCATATTGATTGCATTATTAATGTAGAAGAGTGAGATGAGTGACTCATATTGATTGCATTATTAATGTAGAAGAGTGAGATGAGTGACTCATATTGATTGCATTCTTAATGTAGAAGAGTGAGATGAGTGACTCATATTGATTGCATTATTAATATAGGAGAGTGAGATGAGTGTTTAAGACCCCTCTCGTTGTGACTTACCGGACTTCACCAAGAAGCTTCATGATCTCATCTGACTTCTCCTCCCTGACAGACAGACAGACAGACAGAGTTCATTACTCAGAACAGAAGTGCATAACCTGCCCAGAGTACCAGTAGAACACTGCAATGATCTCAGATTCCACAGCCAGAGTGACGGAGGAGGCCACATACTTACATACTTACATACTTATACTTACATACTTACATACTTACCCGAATATCTTTGATGTTGTGCTGTAGCTGTGAATGGTGAGACAAACATAAAAGTACTGTAAAATAAGAGTAATAGCACAGTGCAGGGTTTATATGAGAAATGCAGAGTTTATATGAGAGACGCAGGGTTTATATGAGAGACGCAGGGTTTATATGAGAAACGCAGGGTTTATATGAGAGACGCAGGGTTTATATGAGAGACGCAGGGTTTATATGAGAGAAGCAGGGTTTATATGAGACGCAGGGTTTATATGAGACGCAGGGTTTATATGAGAGACGCAGGGTTTATATGAGACGCAGGGTTTATATGAGACGCAGGGTTTATATGAGACGCAGGGTTTATATGAGAGACGCAGGGTTTATATGAGAGACGCAGGGTTTATATGAGAGACGCAGGGTTTATATGAGAGACGCAGGGTTTATATGAGAGACGCAGGGTTTATATGAGACGCAGGGTTTATATGAGACGCAGGGTTTATATGAGACACAGGGTTTATATGAGAGACGCAGGGTTTATATGAGACGCAGGGTTTATATGAGAGAAGCAGGGTTTATATGAGACGCAGGGTTTATATGAGAGACGCAGGGTTTATACGCAGGGTTTATATGAGAGACGCAGGGTTTATATGAGACGCAGGGTTTATATGAGACGCAGGGTTTATATGAGAGACGCAGGGTTTATATGAGAGACGCAGGGTTTATATGAGAGACGCAGGGTTTATATGAGACGCAGGGTTTATATGAGAGACGCAGGGTTTATATGAGACGCAGGGTTTATATGAGAGACGCAGGGTTTATATGAGACGCAGGGTTTATATGAGACGCAGGGTTTATATGAGACGCAGGGTTTATATGAGAGACGCAGGGTTTATATGAGAGACGCAGGGTTTATATGAGAGACGCAGAGTTTATATGAGAGACGCAGGGTTTATATGAGAGACGCAGGGTTTATATGAGAGACGCAGGGTTTATATGAGAGACGCAGGGTTTATATGAGAGACGCAGGGTTTATATGAGACGCAGGGTTTATATGAGAGACGCAGAGTTTATATGAGAGACGCAGGGTTTATATGAGAGACGCAGAGTTTATATGAGAGACGCAGGGTTTATATGAGAGACGCAGGGTTTATATGAGAGACGCAGGGTTTATATGAGAGACGCAGGGTTTATATGAGAGACGCAGGGTTTATATGAGACGCAGGGTTTATATGAGAGACGCAGAGTTTATATGAGAGACGCAGGGTTTATATGAGAGACGCAGGGTTTATATGAGACACAGGGTTTATATGAGAAACGCCGGGTTTATATGAGAAATGCAGGGTTTCTATGACAGACGCAGGGTTTCTATGAGAGATGGAGGGTTTATATGAGAAACACAAAGTTTATAGGTGTTTACCTTTTTGGAAGCGTGGGTAATTTGGGGAGGAACAGGTTGGATTCATCTTCAGAGTTATAAAAGGAAGTGAGGACACTGAAACACAGAAAGATAAGTGAGCACACTGAGCACCAAGATCAATATCAAAGTTTCCTTAAGGGTGTAATGTGTGCGCATGGCCGTGTCCGAATACATTACATTACAGGCATTAAGCAGACGCTCTTATCCAGAGCGACTTACACAACTTTTAAGCATTTTTTACATATGATCCATTAATACAGCTGGATATATACTGAAGCGATTCAGGTTAAGTGCTATGCTCAAGGGTACAACAGCAGTGTCCTACCTGGGAATCGAACCTGCAAACTTTCGGTTACAAGGCTAGTTCCTTAACCATTATACCACACTGCCGCCCTACACCCTTTTGAAGGCGCATATTTGAGTCCACTTCGTCAAAAAGCTTTTGAGTGGGCGACTTTTTCTCACAAATTGGGGCACTTAAAATACCAGGACGAACCCCTTATTTCCGGGGTTTTATTGAGGGAATTCAGGAGCACACTCATCTGCAGAACGGTGCACTCATCCGACAATTTCAGTAAGTAACCCTGAAGTAAAAGCGTAAAAGACATAGAGCGTATATGGTATAAGATAGGTTCATATTACAAAATACTCTTTTAAAATTTTTCATTCATAATCTACACTTTGTAACAATCGTCATATGTTAACTGATTGATATTCTCAATAAAAATAAATATGACAAACTACTTCCTCAATCCTCACGAGTGTGGAAAGAGTTTTGTGGGATTTCGTTCGCACACTGCTTGCAAAGTGAGGGGACAGTGGACAGGGAACAGGGGTCGCATTCGGTCACGGCCCATGTGTTTGGGTAAGCCACTATTCTCCTGTGCCACTTCAATTCCTGTGTGTCATGTCACTTCCTGCGTTCTATCCCATTTCCTGTACACTGCATCACTGGGTGGACTAGTTTTGCGAGCGGGAGGTCACCCGACCATAACCGAGTCTCTGCACTTGTTTTGAACAAAAAGGCAGCCGCTCTGCCCGCTAAAAGCAAAAAGTCAAAGTAAGTGAAGCACTTGAGCCAAAGCCAAATGAGCGTTTTTTTTTTGGACCTTTTTGATTTGAGGGTTGTCCCTCTATACTGGATACCAGCAGCGAGCTGCTCCCTCACCTGCCACGCGATGCGCGATAGCCCGACATGGTCAAAACAAGTCCACCCACTTCTTGCAAGTCACCCTACTTCCTGTGTGCCACATCACTTCCTGTGTGTTGGGTTCTGACCTGCTCTCCTCCAGGACGTCCACCCAGTGCATGCAGGTGACGGGGTTCTCCACTGGAAAAGTATTCAGCAACTCGGCCTTCTCTGCATCGCACAGGATAACCAGCTTCCTGTCCCCCACACAGAAGGCCAGAACTGGACAACATGGAAACCAATCAACAGAAAATGGCAGAAATTAATTGGTGATTTCAGCAGGCCTGAGCCAGAGTTTATTTTACAGGGACAATGCACATTAATAACATTTCTGTAAATGTGCCAGAGTTAGCCAGGGAGGCTAATTTTCAGCTTTAGTCCATGGGCTACATGTCCTTGTATAAAATAGTTTAAACCCTGCTGGCCTGATGACCCAAACATCACTGTGAGTTTAAGAGCTTAGTGAGAGGTGAGTCTATTCTTCCTAGCGCTACAGTAAACGGACACAGATAATTGACCTCACAGTTCAAGTGTAACACTCATCTATATTGGGAGTTTGAGACTAAATAAATATTTTTTAAATTAAACATGTATTTGGCCACATACAGAACATTAACATTCCCATTTCAGCCATGCATTTCCCTCCTCTCGTGTTTGTCTTGGAAAGGACTAACAGGGTAATTGCTGTTGTACTGTTTCAGAAAGTGGGTTTGCAACCAAACCAAAGCATCGCACTATTATGCTACATTTAAGCAAGGGGCTTAACCTGAATCGTTCAATAGGCCGAAATATCCAGCCTCAAACTGAAAACATGTAAGTTAACATGTAAGTTAACATGTAAGTTAACCTACTGCAATCATCATGGAAAAGAGGTTTTACAAAGCAAACTATCCGTGTAAATCTCACTCTTTTACAAAAAAAATTATTTAATTTATTTTTTGCAAATCTCACTCTTGCCGTCTGGTCTCCAGGCGAGTGACGTTATCTCCTTCCCCGTGCTGTCATTGGGCGGCAAACTCCACACGCGCTGGAAGTTCGCGAGACGGTGCAGTAGCAGCTGTTGGTGCAGGGCGGGAAAGACCTCTTTAATGAACTACGAACGACAAACTAATATTTTACAATCTTTGTGTTCAATTTATATATCTATCCATCCTTGGACACAGCACAACAAAGCAAAAAATATTTGTACAAAACACTTTTGGGAGAATATGGTGCAGCATCACACAAAAAAAAAAATTAATAAAAAAATTAAAAGGTAAGGTAACGTTATTTCAACCACTGAACGTGATACAGGTGCCAGACACTGGATAAAAGTCGACGGTGAGTTACGGTTGGACCTGCTGCTCACCTCACCAGCTTCGTTTGCGAGAGCGATCAAGTCCCTCTTCGGCGACCACGCCATAAACAGTATGGGGTTGGGCAACTGCTTTTCACCGACTTGGCGGAAGGCAGGCATATCTGACAAGTTAAGCACAACTATTTAACATCTAAGCAGATACGTGATTATTCTCACTGTCTTGCTCATAAGGTGTTGGTTAGCTAACGTTAGGGTAACCCTAAACCAGTTAAACTCAAGATAATTTCATGACCGAGCTAGTTAATGTCACGTTAGTGACTTACACCACCGCTCATATTTTCCATAGCAGTTAGAAGAGCGCACGTTAGTAGTACACATACCATGTCTGTCTACAAGTAACTTTACATCAACAACCTGAGCCATCTTAAAAACATAGCTGCTTAGTTAGCTATCACACCAGGCAAACTGACAGATAACATTATAACGCTAACGTTATAGCCAGGTTTAGGTTACTTGAGAAAACCAAACTACTAACAACGATTACATTAGCGAACGTTTAGCTAAATTCTGTTCGCTTAGCTATCAGCAATGCCGTTGTTAGTGATCACCTGTTTGTCTGTCGGAATATCTTGCACTTCGTTAATATTCCGTGGAAAAAGTGTGCTTTTCTTTCATATAGTTACCTAACATTGATCTGTTCACGTCTGATAAAACTAGGCAGATGCATTGCCAAAATATTTTACGTCAGGCATTTTTTTTGTGCGCGCCGCCATAGCGTGAATGATTATTTTTGCTCCACCAATCGCCGTTCAGATGGATCGCCCAATGAAATCCGCACAACGGGTAGGCTGAAGGGACAATTCAAACGAGCGCAATGCGAAACTTTTTTTTTGTCTGTTTTTATTTGAGGACGTTTGTTTTGTTCCTTGCTATGTATTCTTGAAATATGACTATATAGTAATGTGACCGGAACGCT